>JAODAL010027487.1:0-54882 GCA_025379985.1 Phyllomedusa bahiana
GTTGTTTTTTTTTTCCTCCCGCAGCCCTGCATGCAGTGTCTGCATGTAGCCACCAAGTGGCGCTGCTATTGTAAGCCGAGTACTGAGGTAAGCTTCCTGGAATACAGTTAAGTCACGGACGAAGAGAACGACCCTAACACCGGTTCAACAACAGTATGGTTTACTGAACTTTTTAGGGAAGTATGGTGAACAAATCCCCCAAACATTCGTGCACAAACTTGTGCCCGAGGCCCCTGTGTTGCACAGCGTGCCGGTGGAGATGTATCCTCGGGATGCACGATAAGGTTAACTACCCATTGTGTTCGGAAAGGTCAAACACCCTCTACTTTTTAATACCGTACAAAGAAAGGAACAATCATGTGTGGTGCCGTTCAAAGGTACGCTCGCAGTGCAGTACAGCAGCTTACAACTTAACCAGCTCTACCCGCTATTCCCAGATATAGACATATAATACAGATTCTCTCAAATGTGGACTGGTTCCATAAATAACAGTGCTATAGCAAGCCCTCTACACAGTCCTGAATCAGGGGGGCGGACTTGGATAAACACTTATGGCCTAAAACCAAACCTGCCCTAATTAGGCTAACTACAGGCCTGCAAACAGTCCTGGGTTTGTTGGCGTGCATGAGTTTGACCCGGGTGTACCTTTTTGGTGGCCGGCAGTTTCTGCTTTGAGGTGAAGACCCCTGCTGGTGGAGCCAATATCCAAGATGTAGTCGCTCCTCTCAGTCTCTGCAGGTCCTGGACCTTTCTTTGCCAACAGCTTCAAAGCGCACAGTTACACTCCTCTCTCTCTCTCTCTCTCTGGGGGAGAGCTCACAGAAGGGCCCAAATGAAGCAGGAAAGCTGAGTCAATCCTCGCCCAGCATCTGTCCTCTCCGGACCTCTTTGTGTTTTTTCCTCCTGCTCTCTCAAAATGGCTGCTGTCTCATGTGACAGTTATCACAAGCCTCTCATTTGCATACACCAGAAACCATAAACAGTGGCATCTTGTGGCCAAACAGCAGAATGCAACAGAATACTTTACAATGATAAGTCACACACACGATTTTACTTAGTGACCACTATGAGGCTGTTCCACTATCCCACACTATCATACAGATGTATGTTACATAATGTACTGTATATAGAAACACATCTAGACCCAAAGACTGAATAATGTATTGGCCGAGGAATGGACAGAGCATTCTACCTAGAGAATAAGGGCCTTATGTATGAACACTGTCTAGCAGTAAGACTGTCCTTGTTTGTGCTCTGGAAAACCTGAGCTCTGATTGGTTGCTATGAGCTCTGATTGGTTGCTATGAGCTCTGATTGGTTGCTATGGGCTCTGATTGGTTGCTATGGGCACTTATTGATTGCTATGAGCTATGATTGGTTGCTATTGGCTCTGGTTGCTATGGGCTCTGACTGGTTGCTATGACTCTGCTTGCTATGGACTATGATTGGCTACTATGAGCTCTGATTGGTTGCTATAAACTCTGATTTATTCCCATGGGCTCTGATTGGTTGCTATGGGCTCTGATTGGTTGCTATGAACTCTGATTTATTCCCATGGGCTCTGATTGGTTGCTATGGGCTCTGCGAGACAGTTTTCATACATAAGACCCCAAATGATTATTATGACCAATGGAATAAAAAGCTTCCTCCATCCATAGTGTGGAAGTAGAATACAAATACGGAATGTGCAGGGAATCTGCTCACATATCGGGCCCTATGTATGAAAACTCTCTAGTAGTCAGACTGTCTTTGTTGCCCATAGCAACCAATCAGAGCCCATAGCAACCAATCAGAGCCAATAGCAATCACTCAGATCACATAGCCACCGATCAGTGCTCATGACGACCAATCAGAGCTCATAGCAACCAATCACAGCTAATAGCAACCAATAAGATCTCATAGTGACCAATCAGAGCCCATAGCAACCAATCAGAGCCCATAGCAACCAATCAGAGCTCATAGCGACCAATCAGAGCCCATAGCGACCAATCAGAGCTCATAGCGACCAATCAGAGCCCATAGCGACCAATCAGAGCCCATAGCGACCAGTCAGAGCTCATAACAACCAATCATAGCCCATAACAACCAATCAGAGCTCATAGGAACCAATCAGAGCCCCTAGCGACCAATCAGAGCCCATAGCAACCAGAGTCCATATAAACCAACCAGCGCTCATAGTAACCAGAGTCCATATAAAGCAATCAGAGCCCATAGAAACTAATCAGAGCTGCCCTGGCATCACTTGGTGCAGAGGGACCAGTTTGTAGCTCAGCTCTGAAGGGAAGCTGATTGATGTGCTGTTTCTCAGCTTGGATGCTGGTTAGGAGATCTAAAGTCCAGTAAAGCTAAGGTATACCACATCCCTTATCAGCTTTCCTCCAAAGCTGATACACAGATGTGACAAGGGGGCGTGGCTTTATGCACAAGAGGTCATGTAAAACAGGGGATGTGGCTATGCAAACCATCAAGGTGGCAAGCTGCAATTCAAAATATTCTTGAAGGCCCCTTCCAAAAGTTGGCACATATGCTCCCGGCAGAGAAGCTGGGACCCCCGATCACCATGGGCCAGAGGGATGAAAACCGTCTCAGACCAGACAGTCGTACATCTCATTAAGCTAGTTTAGCATCCGTCAATCTGTATGAAGGTGTCTCAGCGCTGAATAGATGTGTGTCGCTGTCAGACAAATCTTCAGACTGTGCACCCATTTCTGGAGGACAGATGTATGACTGTGCACCCATTTCTGGCAGACAGATGTCGGACTGTGCACTCATTTCTGGCAGACAGATGTCGGACTGTGCACCCTTTCCTGGCAGACAGTTTTCGGACTGTGCACTCATTTCTAGCGGACAGATGTCAGACTGTGCACCCATTTCTGGCAGAAAGAAGTCAGACTGTGCACCCATTTCTGGAGGACAGATGTCGGACTGTGCACCCATTTCTGGCAGACAGATGTCGGACTGTGCACCCATTTCTGGCAGACAGATGTCGGACTGTGCACCCATTTCTGGCGGACAGATGTCGGACTGTGCACCCATTTCTGGAGGACAGATGTCGGACTGTGCACCCATTTCGGGCGGACAGTTGTCGGACTGTGCACCCATTTCTGGCAGAAAGATGTCAGACTGTGCACCCATTTCTGGTGGACAGATGTCGGACTGTGCACCCATTTCTGGCAGACAGATTTCGGACTGTGCACCCATTTCTGGTGGACAGATGTCGGACTGTGCACCCATTTCTGATGGACAGATGTCGGATTTTGCACCCATTTCTGACGGACAGATGGCGGAGTGTGCACCCATTTCTTGAGGACAGATGGCGGATTGTGCACCCATTTCTGGCGAACAGATGTCAGCCTGTGCACCCATTTCCTGGAGACAGATTTTTCAGGGCTGTGCACCCATTTCTGGGAACAGATGTCAAGACTGTGCACCCATTTCTGGCAGATAGAGATGTCGGACTGTGCACCCATTTCTGCGGAAAAGTTTTCGGACTGTGCACCATTTCTGGGAGACAGATGTCGGGCTGTGCCACCCATTTCTGGTCGGACAGATGTCCGGACTGTGCACCCATTTCTGGAGGACAGATGTTGGACTGTGCACCCATTTCTGGCAGACAGATGTCGGATTGTGCACCCATTTCTGGCAGACAGATGTCGGACTGTGCACCCATTTCTGGCAGACAGATGTCAGACTGTGCACCCATTTCTGGCGGACAGATGTCGGACTGTGCACCCATTTCTGGCAGACAGAGGTCTGACTGTGCACCCAGTTCTGGCAGACAGAGGTCGGAGTGTGCACACCATTTCTGCTGACAGATTCGGACTGTGCACCCATTTCTGACTGACAGATGCGGACTGTGCACCCCATTTCTGCGAACAGATGTCGGATTGTGCACCCATTTCTGGAGGACAGATGTCAGACTGTGCACCCATTTCTTGAACAGAAGTCTGACTGTGCACCCATTTCTGGAGAACAGATGTAAGGACTGTGCACCCATTTCTGCAGAACAGATGGCGGACTGTGCACCCATTTCTGGCTGGAACAGAAGTCGGACTGTGCACCAATTTCTGCTGAACAAAGATGCGGACTGTGCACCCATTTCTGCAGAACAGATGACCGGGACTGTGCACCCATTTCTCTGAACAGATGTCAGACTGTGCACACCCCTTTCTGCACAGATGACGGACTGTGCACCCATTTCTGGCTGAACAGACGTCGGACCGTGCACCCACCTCGCCTGAACAGACGTCGGACTGTGCACCCAAGTCTTCTGTACAGATGTCGGACTGTGCACCCATTTCTGCTGAACAGATGTCGGACTGTGCACCCATTTCTGGCGGACAGATGTCGGACTGTGCACCCATTTCTGTTGAACAGAAGTCGGACTGTGCACCCATTTCTGCTGAACAGAAGACGGACTGTGCACCCATTTCTGCTGAACAGATGTCGGACTGTGCACCCATTTCTGTTGAACAGAAGTCGGACTGTGCACCCATTTCTGCTGAACAGAAGAAGGACTGTGCACCCATTTCTGCTGAACAGATGTCGGACTGTGCACCCATTTCTGGCGGACAGATGTCGGACTGTGCACCCATTTCTGGCGGACAGATGTCGTACTGTGCACCCATTTCTGGCGGACAGATGTCGTACTGTGCACCCATTGCTGGCAGACAGATGTCGGATTGTGCACCCATTTCTGGCAGACAGATTTCTGGGAGACAGATGTCGGACTGTGCACCCATTTCTGTCAGACAGATGCCGGACTGTGCACCCATTTCTGGAGGACAGATGTCAGACTGAGCACCCATTTCTGGCAGACAGATGTCGGACTGTGCACCCATTTCTGGCAGACAGATGTCAGACTGTGCACCCATTTCTGGCAGACAGATGTCAGACTGTGCACCCATTTCTTATAGAAATATATACGTCCTCGGCACTCCCGGTCCTAGGTGGGTGCACACCTCAAAAAATTATCTGGTACGTAAAAATAAAAAATGGGATGCACTCCAATCGTGAAATTTTAGATTCTTAAATTTTTATTTTTTTGCAAAAGCTTTAATGATTCCAAAAATTACAAATAAAAGAGCCGACTTCAACTATATTGATCCATACATATTAACATTGATTCTAGAAGTAGACGTTTCGATCTGATTTAGATCTTTTTCAATAGAATCTAAACAATTAAAAAACTAAAAACAATTATTAGTAACTAAAAACAAACAAAAATTAGTCATATTAGAACATCAAGGGTTTTGCTGTTTCTTACCCATCCTTATTTAATATCATTCTTTTTCTAAGATCTATCCTTAACGGACCTAGTAATGGCAAAATATATACAGGTCACAAAATTTGCATATACAAAATACATATATATATGTACAAAGTATTAACAGGAAATTACATATGTAATCCATCTCAATCCTATATTAATTATAAATCAGATATTTCAATTTTAATCAGTATTATCAATATCTTTAGATTAATGCCACACTGTCCCGATCAAAAAAGATATAAATTTTGCATATGTCAATTAAGAAAAACATACAATCATCAAAAAGTTGTAGTAACCCAAAAGGGTCACTAGGTGTCACTCCCCAGTCATAACAAGCTAACAAGGCTAGAATGAGTGTGGATAAGTATATTTATAAAAAGCATATTCTCAACAATGATAATATTCAATAGTAATGCTTTTTAATAAAGTTACCAAATCTCAAAAGATGTCAAAGAGAAATAGGCAATATCGCCCATAGAAATTTAAATCAACGCTAACACTCACCGCCATGTGCGCCCGCAGAAAGGGAAGTCGGCATGAGTCCGTACTTTGTCACGCGAGATTATATAGGTTTCGCGCATGCGCAACGAGTGCCCCGATCCGGGATGAATTCCACGGATTCAGAGCATACAAGTGCGCATGCGCGGTCTACATACAGACCATATGCAGTGATCCCTGATCTAGTCTACCAACGTAAGACCAGATGAGAAGATTACTATCCAGAATAGAAATTTAAAAAGGACTATTTCTACAAATCCACAATAGCTACATATCCCAGGATCATAGTTCATGAATTTGGAGGCATCACATTATCTATCAGATTGACAATATATATGTGTGTGCACACACAGGAAGGTAAGGGCCCGCCAATTACATAAGAAAAAAGACACATATACTATCAAATTCTCATCCAAAATATACATCTTTCTTAATGGACCCAACGTCTAATCAAAATAATGGATCACACATTTTTACAAAAAAATATACAAAAAAACAGGGCTTCACAAGTTAATACCAAAGTCAAAATCCCTATTCATACCTTTAGGATACACTGTATCTAGATGATACATCCAGTATGATTCTTTTTGTTTTAGTAATTTTACTCGATCGCCACCACGTCGCAGTGGTGGGACATAATCCACTACCTGATATCGCAGTTGTGAGACATTGTGGTTTTTCTCAACAAAGTGGGATGGAATGGGTAACAACAATTCCTTCAATCTGATGGTTGACTTGTGTTTGGCAATACGGTCTCGCACACGTTGGGTAGTCTCCCCAACGTATGCGAGACCGCACGGGCATTTGATGACATACACCACAAATCGGGAATTACATGTGAAAAAATTCTTAATCTTAATCCTTCTTCCAGTATGAGGATGAGTGACATAATCCCCCTTAATAACATTAGAGCATTGTGAGCAGCTCAGACACGGATAGGTACCAAGTCTGGCTGTCTGTAGAAAGGTTTGTCGTGGGGTCTTTATTAGACTACCCACATCTGCACGAACGATTTTATCGCGCAGATTCGGCGATCTTTTATAGCAGCTCAACGGAGGTAGCATAAACTACTCTATCTCAGGATATGCTTGGCCCAATAATGACCAATTTTTTCAGATTGCGCCCTGGATTCTCACCACAAACGGATGAAATGTTGTAACACATGCCAGTCTTTTTAACTTGGTTCTATCCTTTCTTTTTTGGTCTGAAATCTCCAATTTCATTCTTTCTTCCTCTAGTAATGATTTTGGGTACCCTCTCTGTCTGAATTTATCACACATTTCATTAAAGCGAGTTTCACGAGTTTTTTCACTGGAAACTATTCTTTCAATGCGTTTAAATTAGGATTTAGGAAGTGCTCTTTTGACTGCCTTTGGATGGTTACTCTTAAACTCCAATAAACTGTTCCTATCAGCTTTTTTACGAAATAGATCTACTCGAAGAGAGCCGTCCGGGTCTCTAATAATCAATGTGTCTAAAAAACTCACCTGAGTTGCACTACAATGAAGAGTAAATTTCAACTCAGGATATATATCATTTAAGGTTTCAAAAAATTCATGTATGGTGAGTTCTGGGCCCCCCATATGCAAAATATGTCATCTATAAAACGCAGCCAAAGTTTCCCATATTGTTGGAATAAATAGTTAGTATATACATAAGTTTCTTCAATATCAGACATATAGGCATTTGCATATGGGGGGGCCATATTAGAACCCATGGCGTTTCCCCTCTTTTGCTTAAAGAAATCATCTCCAAGCAGAAAGAAATTTTCTTCCAAAACAATCTGAAGTAATTAAAGACAAAATTCTTGTTGTTGAACATCTTTTATACCCTTCTCATGACTTATAGACGTGTATAAGCTATTCACGTCTAGAGTCACAAGAAAGAAATTCTGTCCCTCAAATGATACATTTCTCAATTTTTCGAGGAAATCAGAGGTATCCAGAATGTCGGATCGGGTATGGCGGATCAAGGGCGACAAAACTTTGTCCAAATAAATGGCGAGTGGAGAGAGTATGGACTCAGTGGAGGCGACAATTGGTCGCCCTGGGGGATTATTCAGATTTTTATGTATCTTCGGCAACACATAAAAAACACCCGTTTCTGGCACACAGATGTCGGACTGTGCACCCATTTCTGGCGGACAGATGTCGGACTGTGCACCCATTTCTGTTGAACAGAAGTCGGACTGTGCACCCATTTCTGCTGAACAGAAGACGGACTGTGCACCCATTTCTGCTGAACAGATGTCGGACTGTGCACCCATTTCTGGCTGACAGATGTCGGACTGTGCACCCATTTCTGGCGGACAGATGTCGTACTGTGCACCCATTTCTGGCAGACAGATGTCGGATTGTGCACCCATTTCTGGCAGACAGATGTGGGACTGTGCACCCATTTCTGGAGGACAGAAGTCGGACTGTGCATCCATTTCTGCTGAACAGATGTCGGACTGTGCACCCATTTCTGGCAGACAGATGTCGGATTGTGCACCCATTTCTGGCAGACAGATGTCGGATTGTGCACCCATTTCTGGGAGACAGATGTCGGATTGTGCACCCATTTCTGGCAGACAGATGTGGGACTGTGCACCCATTTCTGGAGGACAGAAGTCGGACTGTGCACCCATTTCTGCTGAACAGATGTCGGACTGTGCACCCATTTCTGGAGGACAGATGTCGGACTGTGCACCCATTTTTGGAGGACAGATGTCGGACTGTGCACCCATTTCTGGAGGACAGATGTCAGACTCTGCACCCATTTCTGGAGGACAGATGTCGGACTGTGCACCCATTCCTGACAGGCAGATGTCGGACTGTGCACCCATTTCTGGAGGACAGATGTCGGACTGTGCACCCATTTCTGGAGGACAGATGTCGGACTGTGCACCCATTTCTGGAGGACAGATGTCGGACTGTGCACCCATTTCTGGAGGACAGATGTCGGACTGTGCACCCATTTCTGGCGAACAGATGGCGGATTGTGCACCCATTTCTGGCAGACAGATGGCGGATTGTGCACCCATTTCTGGTGAACAGATGTCAGCTTGTGCACCCATTTCTGGAGGACAGATGTCAGACTGCGCACCCATCTCTGGAGGACAGATGAAGGACTGTGCACCCATTTCTGGAGGACAGATGTAGGACTGTGCACCCATTTCTGACGGACAGATGTTGGACTGTGCACCCATATCTGGCAGACAGATGTCGGACTGTGCACCCATTTCTGGCGGACAGATGTCGGACTGTGCACCCATTTCTGGAGGACAGATGTCGGACTGTGCACCCATTTCTGGCGGACAGATGTCGGATTTTGCACTCATTTCTGGCAGACAGATGTCGGACTGTGCACCCATTTCAGGCGGACAAATGTCGGATTGTGCACCCATTTCTGGCAGACAGATGTCGTACTGTGCACCCAATTCATGGCGGATAGATGTCGGACTGTGCACCCATTTCTGCTGAACAGAAGTCGGACTGTGCACCCATTTCTGCTGAACAGATGTTGGACTGTGCACCCAATTCATGGCGGACAGATGTCAGACTGTGCACTCATTTCTGGCAGAAGTCGGTCGGTGCACCCTGACCTGGCAGACAGTTTTCGGACTGTGCACTCATTTCTAGCGGACAGATGTCAGACTGTGCACCCATTTCTGGCAGACAGAAGTCAGGGCTGTGCACCATTTCTGGCAGGACAGTTTTTTCGGACTGTGCACCCATTTCTGCGGACATATGTCGGACTGTGCACCCATTTCTGGTGGACAGATGTCGGACTGTGCACCCATTTCTGGCGGACAGATGTTGGACTGTGCACCCATTTCTGGCGGACAGATGTCGGACTATGCACAGATTTCTGGCGGACAGATGTCGGACTGTGCACCCATTTCTGGCGGACAGTTGTCGGACTGTGCACCCATTTCTGGCAGACAGATATCGGACTGTGCACCCATTTCTGGTGGACAGATGTCGGACTGTGCACCCATTTCTGGCGGACAGATGTCGGACTGTGCACCCATTTCTGGCAGACAGATGTCAGATTGTGCACCCCATTTCTGGCAGACAGATGGCGGACTGTGCACCCATTTCTGCCAGACACATGTGGGAATGTGCACCCATTTCTGGAGGACAGATGTAGGACTGTGCACCCATTTCTGGCAGATAAGATGTCGGACTGTGCACCCATTTCTGGCGGAACAGATGTCGGACTGTGTACCCATTTCTGGCAGACAGATGTCGGACTGTGCACCCATTTCTGGAGGGCAGATGTCGGGTCGTGCACCCATTTCTGGCAGACAGATATCGGACTGTGCACCCATTTCTGGCGGACAGATGTCGGACTGTGCACCCATTTCTGATGGACAGATGTCAGACAGTGCACCCATTTCTGACGGGCAGATGTCGGACTGTGCACCCATTTCTGATGGACAGATGTCAGACAGTGCACCCATTTCTGACGGGCAGATGTCGGACTGTGCACCCATTTCTGGAGGACAGATGTAGGACTGTGCACCCATATCTGGCAGACAGATGTCGGACTGTGCACCCATTTCTGGAGGACAGATGTCGGACTGTGCACCCATTTCTGGCAGACAGATGTCGGACTGTGCACCCTTTCCTGGCAGACAGTTTTCGGACTGTGCACTCATTTCTAGCGGACAGATGTCAGACTGTGCACCCATTTCTGGCAGACAGTAGTCAGACTGTGCACCCAGTTCTGGCGGTCAGTTGTCGGACTGTGCACCCATTTCTGACGGACAGATGTCGGACTGTGCACCCATTTCTGGTGGACAGATGTCGGACTGTGCACCCATTTCTGGCGGACAGATGTCGGACTGTGCACCCATTTCTGGCGGACAGATGTCGGACTGTGCACAGATTTCTGGCGGACAGATGTCGGACTGTGCACCCATGTCTGGCAGACAGATATCGGACTGTGCACCCATTTCTGGCAGACAGATCTCGGACTGTGCACCCATTTCTGGTGGACAGATGTCGGACTGTGCACCCATTTCTGGCAGACAGATGTCAGAATGTGCACCCATTTCTGGCAGACAGATATCGGACTGTGCACCCATTTCTGGTGGACAGATGTCGGACTGTGCACCCATTTCAGGCGGACAATGTCGGATTGTGCACCCATTTCTGGCAGACAGATGTCGGACTGTGCACCCAATTCATGGCGGATAGATGTCGGACTGTGCAACCATTCTGCTGAAAAGAAGTTTGGACTGTGCACCCATTTCTGCTGAACAGAAGTCGGACTGTGCACCCATTTTCTGCTGAACTGAAGACGGACTTGCACCATTTCTGCTGAACAATGTCGACTGTGCACCCATTCTGCTGAACAGAAGTCGGACTGTGCACCCATTTCTGCTGAACAGAAGACGGACTGTGCACCCATTTCTGCTGAACAGATGTCGGACTGTGCACCCATTTCTGCTGAACAGAAGACGGACTGTGCACCCATTTCTGCTGAACAGATGTCGGACTGTGCACCCATTTCTGGGAGACAGATGTCGGACTGTGCACCCATTTCTGGCGGACAGATGTCGGACTGTGTACCCATTTCTGGCGGACAGATGTCAGACTGTGCACTCATTTCTGGCAGACAGATGTCGGACTGTGCACCCTTTACTGGCAGACAGTTTTCGGACTGTGCACACATTTCAAGCGGACAGATGTCTGACTGTGCACCCATTTATGGCAGACAGAAGTCGGACTGTGCACCCATTTCTGGCGCACAGATTACGGACTGTGCACCCATTTCTGCCGGACAGATGTCGGACTGTGCACCCATTTCTGGTGGACAGATGTCGGACTGTGCACCCATTTCTGGTGGACAGATATCGGACTGTGCACCCATTTCTGGCGGACAGATGTCGGACTGTGCACCCATTTCTGTCGGACAGATGTCGGACTGTGCACCCATTTCTGGCAGACAGATGTTGGATTGTGCACCCATTTCTGACGGACAGTTGTCGGACTGTGCACCCAGTTCTGGCAGACAGATATCGGACTGTGCACCCAATTCTGGTGGACAGATGTCGGACTGTGCACCAATTTCTGGCGGACAGATGTCGGAATGTGCACCCATTTCTGACGGACAGATGTCGGATTTTGCACCCATTTCTGACGGACAGATGGCGGATTGTGCACCCATTTCTGGCGAACAGATGTCAGCCTGTGCACCCATTTCTGGAGGACAGATGTCAGACTGTGCACCCATTTCTGGAGAACAGATGTAAGACTGTGCACCCATTTCTGGCAGATAGATGTCGGACTGTGCACCCATTTCTGGCGGAACAGATGTCGGACTGTGCACCAATTTCTGGGAGACAGATGTCGGACTGTGCACCCATTTCTGTCAGACAGATGCCGGACTGTGCACCCATTTCAGGCGGACAGATGTCGGACTGTGCACCCATTTCTGGGAGACAGATGTCGGACTGTGCTCCCATTTCTGGCAGACAGATGTCAGACTGTGCACCCATTTCTGGGAGACAGATGTCAGACTGTGCACCCATTTCTGGCACACAGATGTCGGACTGTGCACCCATTTCTGGCGGACAGATGTCGGACTGTGCACCCATTTCTGCTGAACAGATGTCGGACTGTGCACCCATTTCTGCTGAACAGAAGACGGACTGTGCACCCATTTCTGCTGAACAGATGTCGGACTGTGCACCCATTTCTGTTGAACAGAAGTCGGACTGTGTACCCATTTCTGCTGAACAGAAGACGGACTGTGCACCCATTTCTGCTGAACAGAAGACGGACTGTGCACCCATTTCTGGCGTACAGATGTCGGACTGTGCACCCATTTCTGGCGTACAGATGTCGGACTGTGCACCCATTTCTGGCTGACAGATGTCGGACTGTGCACCCAATTCTGGCGGACAGATGTCGTACTGTGCACCCATTTCTGGTAGACAGATGTCGGATTGTGCACCCATTTCTGGCAGACAGATGTGTGGGACTGTGCACGCAATTTCTGGAGGACAGAAGTCGGACTGTGCACCCATTTCTGCTGAACAGATGTCGGACTGTTCACCCATTTCTGGCAGACAGATGTTGGATTGTGCACCCATTTCTGGCAGACAGATGTCGGATTGTGCACCCATTTCTGGCAGACAGATGTGGGACTGTGCACCCATTTCTGGAGGACAGAAGTCGGACTGTGCACCCATTTCTGCTGAACAGATGTCGGACTGTGCACCCATTTCTGGAGACAGATGTCGGACTGTGCACCCATTTTGGGAGACAGATGTCGGACATGTGCACCCATTTCTGGAGGACAGATGTCAGGGCTCTGCACCCATTTCTGGAGGACAGATGTCGGACTGGGGCACCCATTCCTGACAGGCAGATGTCGGACTGTGCACCCATTTCTGGAGGACAGATGTCGGACTGTGCACCCATTTCTGAAGGACAGATGTTGGACTGTGCACCCATTTCTGGCAGACAGATGTCGGACTGTGCACCCATTTTTGGAGGACAGATGTCGGACTGTGCACCCATTTCTGGAGGACAGATGTCAGACTCTGCACCCATTTCTGGAGGACAGATGTTGGACTGTGCACCCATTCCTGACAGGCAGATGTCGGACTGTGCACCCATTTCTGGAGGACAGAGGTCGGACTGTGCACCCATTTCTGGTGGACAGATGTCGGACTGTGCACCCATTTCTGGCGGACAGATGTCGGACTGTGCACCCATTTCTGGCGGACAGATGTCGGACTGTGCACCCATTTCTGGCAGACAGATGTGGGACTATGCACCCATTTCTGGCGGACAGATGTAAGACTGTGCACCCATTTCTGGCAGATAGATGTCGGACTGTGCACCCATTTCTGGCGGAACAGATGTCGGACTGTGTACCCATTTCTGGCAGACAGATGTCGGACTGTGCACCCATTTCTGGAGGGCAGATGTCGGGTCGTGCACCCATTTCTGGCTGACAGATGTCGTACTGTGCTCCCAATTCATGGCGGACAGATGTCGGACTGTGCACCCATTTCTGGAACAGATGTCGGACTGTGCACCCATTCTTACATGTGCTGACATTTGGGGAAGTTACGACTGTGCACCCATTTCTGGGTGAACAGATGTCGGACTGTGCACCCATTTCTGCTGAGACAGATGTCGGACTGTGCCCCCATTTCTGCTGACAGATGACGGACTGTGCACCCATTTCTGGCTTACAGATGTCGGACTGTGCACCCATTTCTGAGAGACAGATGTCGGACTGTGCACCATTTTCTGGAGGACAGCTGTCGGACTGAGCACCCCTCTCTGGAGGACAGATGTAGGACTGTGCACCCATTTCTGGAGGACAGATGTAGGACTGTGCACCCATTTCTGGAGGACAGATGTCGGACTGTGCACCCATTTCTGACGGACAGATGTCGGACTGTGCACCCATATCTGGGAGACAGATGTCGGACTGTGCACCCATTTCTGGCGGACAGATTTCAGACTCTACACCCATTTCTGGGAGACAGATGTCGGACTGTGCACCCATTTCTGGGAGACAGATGTCGGACTGTGCACCCATTCCTGGCAGGCAGATGTCGGACTGTGCACCCATTTCTGGAGGTCAGATGTCGGGTCGTGCACCCATTTCTGGAGGTCAGATGTCGGGTCGTGCACCCATTTCTGGCTGACAGATGTCGGACTGTGCACCCATTTCTGCGGACAATGTCGGACTGTGCACCCATTCTGATGGACAGATGTCGGACAGTGCACCCATTTCTGCGGCAGATGTCGGACTGTGCACCCATTTCTGGAGACAGATGTAGGCTGTGCACCCATTTCTGGAGGACAGATGTTGGACTGTGTACCCATTTCTGGCGAAAGATTCCGAGACTCAAAACACCCATTTCTGCGAACAGATGTCGGACTGTGCACCAATTTCTTGGAGACAGATGTCGACTGTGCACCCATTTCCCGCAGGCAGATGTCGGGCTGTGCACCCATTTCTTGGAGGACAGATGTCGGACTGTGCACCCATTTCTGGCGGACAGATGTCGAATTGTGCACCCATTTCTGGAGGACAGGTGTCAGATTGTGCACCCATTTCTGGCAGACAGATGTCGGACTGTGCACCCATTTCAGGCGACAATGTCGGATTGTGCACCCATTTCTGGCGACAGATGTCAGACTGTGCCCCCCATTTCTGGCAGACAGATGTCAGACTGTGCACCCATTTCTGGAGGACAGATGTCGGACTGTGCACCCATTTCTGGCAGACAGATGTCGGACTGTGCACCCATTTCTGGAGGACAGATGTCGGACTGTGCACCCATTTCTGGCAGACAGATGTCGGACTGTGCACCCATTTCTGGCGGACAGAGGTCGGACTGTGGGCCCAGTTCTGACTGAGATCATCACATTTTTGACATTTTCTGAAATGACTGTGCTGTCGTAGGGCCTTGTTTTTTGGGGAACAGTGTTTTTAATTGGTAAGAATTTTCAGGACAAGACTTTTTGATGGCTTTACACATCCATTTTGGAAGGCAAGGTGGACGGAAAATACTGGCAAATCCCTTTTTTATTTTATTTTCAACAGATGTCACTGTGCAGTATCATACTGTTTGTTTTATGGATTAAAGCGTACCTAATTATAGTTATTTATAAGAATGAAGGCCCTTAAAAAAAGTGTTTATGTGACAACAATTTTGTGAGAATTTTGATGTCCGTTCTGCTAAAAAACAGGAGTACACACTGTGAACAAGGTGTAACTTTTGGGGTACGAGGGGACTGTCACCCATTTCTGGGGGTACTGTCCTCCCACTTTTTAGCCACTTCATAAAATAATTCCATTGGAGAAGCAGAGAAGACTGTAATTGGGAGGCAGAGCACAGTCGGAAATGTAACCCTTGCCATCCAGTATGTTCCTGTGCACCAATCTGGGACAGAGTAGTGCAATCTCAAGATTCAGTGCACCCTTTCTGGAGACGATGCGGGCTGTGCACCATTTCTGGAGACAGATGTGGACTTGCCACCAGATGAGAAGCTGTCGACTGTCGCACCCATTTCTTGAGGCAGATGTCCGGCGTGCACCCATTTTGGGAGATGTGGGTTTTGCACCCCTTTTGGGCGAGTTTTACCCCTTTTTGGGGGACAGATGTGGGGGTGTGACCCCTTTTTTGGGCAGATGTCGACGGCACCCATTTTGGGGCAGTGTCGGACTGTGCACCCATTTTTGGGGACAGATTTGGGGGTTCACCCCTTTCTGGGGGACAGATGTTGGACTGTGACCCATTTTGAGGGCAATGTCGGTGTGCCCCATTCTGGGGGGAAAGGCAGGGGTTTTTGGGGGCTTTGCCACCCATTTTGGGGGACAGAGTCCCCGGGCTGTGCCCCATTTCTGGGGACAGTTTTCGGATGGACCCCCATTTCTGGCGGAAGATGTCGGGTGGCACCCTTTCTGGGGACAGATTGGATTTTTGCACCCATTTCGGCGACAATGTGGTGTGCCCCAATTTTGGCGGGGCAAATGTCATGTGCACCATTTTTGGAGAAGATGTCAATTGCACCCCTTTTTTGGGGACAATGTCGACTGTGCACCCATTTTGGGGGACAGATGTCGGTGTGACCCCTTTCTGGCGGACAGATGTCGAGTGCACCCATTTCGGGGACAGATGTTTATTGCCCTTTTGATTTGAGTCTACATTTTTTATTTTTCTGTGTTCTGTGCTGTGTATGGGCTTGTTTTTTGTGGGATGACTCAGTGTTTTTATTGGTATAATTTTTTGGGGACGAGGCTTTTTGATTGGCTTTAAATCCATTTTTTGGAAGGCGGGGGAAGAAAATACTGCAATCCTAGTGGTGTTTTTTATTTTTATTTTCAACAGCGCTCACTGTGCAGTATATATTACCTGTTTGTTTTATGTGATTAAAGCGATACCTAATTATAGTTATTTATATGATGAAGCGCTTAAAAAAAGTGTTTTTATTGTGTAAAACAATATTTAGAATTTTTTTCCGTTAGTATAAAAACAGGTATAACACACTGTAGAACATAGGTGTAACTTTAGGGGGGTACGGAGGGGACTGGTCCCCCCCACTTTTTTCTGGGTGGGGGACTGTCCCTCCCACTTTTTAGCCACTTCAATAAAAAATAATCCATATGAAAGCATGAGAATACTGTAAGTGGGGAGGGCAGAGCACAGTGGAGGAAGAAGTTAACCCTTTGCCTCCTATATTTCTGTGCATCTTGGGGGGACAGAGTAGGTGGCAGTCTCAAGTGTCAGTGCAGAGTGAGAGTAGCGCTGACTGGTATTGCAGGAGTCAGCAGGGGCTGCTTCACCAATGAGAAAGCTGCTCACAGTCCAGCACACTCTGTATCTGGGGCTGTATCTTTCCCCTTGTATACCACTTCCCCTATGCTCAGCCCTCTTCATAGAGGAGGAGAAGCTACTGCTGAATGCCAACTGCACCAGACTACAGGAGACAGGTAAGGAGTGGACAAGGGTTCAAGGCGTTGTGTGTGCATGTGAGTAGGGTATGTACTGTATATGTGAGATGTCAGGGGCGTAACTAGAGAAGCCTGGGCCCCATAGCGAACTTTTGGATGGGGCCCCCCCCCCCCCTCCCCGCTTGCCCACCTCCCTGATCACGAACATTTACCAGGACATGCTGTTAGATAATACAAGGGGTGAATACCTCACCATACATCTCACCATCATACTGCAACCAAACAAATCCCACTATACCAAGACCAATATTACCAATAACCCTATTACATAGGAGCCTGATTATACCACCAGAACACAACCACAAAGTGACTGAATAATACCTCTACTCTATTACTGATCAGTACACAAAGACCAATAGTACCGCCATATAGTGACCATATAGTGGTATATACTAGTGTACACAGGCTCTGCAGACTGTATATAGCCACCAAACAGTGACCATATAGTGGTAGATATCAGATACATAGGTGCTTTGCAAATAGTTTACTTACATTTAGGGCCTCACAGGTGACGTCTTGTCTGAAGAGTCGTTCACTTTCCCTTTTCTTCTCTATTCGGTCCAGACCTCCATGATGACTTACTCCGTCCACCACTCGTCCCTGTAGAATTTACAACACAAACACCTGAGATTCCTCACTTTTTTTTTTAGCATTTTCCCAACTGAGTGCCCCCTCCCCTCATGTACAAACTCTCCATTTATAATGGCCCAAATGGTAAGAATTACTCCCTGGTAATTATGGGGCACCCCCAAGTCGGTATGTAGGTACAACGGGGCCCCCGGGCGGTAGCCAGGTAGCGTGGCACCCACCGAGCAGTAGCTAGGGGAAACGTAGGCAGCTTCGGGCCCCCGGGCGGTAGCTTAGGGTTCCCATGTAGATAGACTGGGGGCCCCCTGTAGCTTAGGCCACCCCTGTATGTAGAATAGGGCCCTCTGTAGATTAGGGCCCCCTTATAGGCAGAATAGTCCCCCCATAGATTAGGGCCCCCTTATAGGCAGAATAGTCCCCCCCCCGTAGATTAGGGCCCTCTTGTAGGCAGAATAGTCCCCCTCGTAGATTAGGACTCCCCTGTAGGCAAATAGTTCCCCCCAGTCATTAGAGCCCACTGTAGGCATAGTTGCCCCCCTCCAGTTGTTAGGGCTCCCTGTCGGGATAGTCCTCCACCCCTCGGTCTGAGGGCCCCATGTAGGCATTTGCCCCCCCAAGTTAATCGGGCCCCCTGTAGGTATAGTTCCCCCCCCCATTCATAGGGCCCCCTTGTAGGTATAGACCCCCCAGTAATAGGGCCCCCTTGTAGGTATAGACCCCTCAGTAATAGGGCCCCCTTGTAGGTATAGACCCCCTCAGTAATAGGGCCCCCTTGTAGGTATAGTCCCCCCCAGTAATAGGGCCCCCTTGTAGGTTTAGTCCCCCCCCCCCAGTAATAGGGCCCCCTTGTAGGTATAGACCCCCCCCCAGTAATAGGGCCCCCTTGTAGGTATAGACCCCCAGTAATAGGGCCCCCAGTGATATCCCCCCTCCCGTAGCTTATTACTTACCTGGCCGCGCTCCCCCGGCGTCTCCGTCTCCTTCCGGCCCCAAGCCTGCTGCTTTAGGCTTGGGGCCGAGGACAGGAAGCTCGGCAGGCGGCGCGGTGACGTCACTTCCGCCGCGCCGCCTGCAGAGCTAGGTACGGCAGGGGCAGGGAGCGCACCGCTCTCCCTGCCCCTCCATTCATCTTAATTGTATGCGCGTCGCACGGACCTGCATACAATTAAGAGAGCCTCTGTGAAGCAAGGGGGCGGAGCCTGCCGGCGGCAGCACCCCCCCACACCCTCCCACCCCGGCTTCAGAGACCGGCCCCGCAGCTCTGCACCCGCCGCAGTGAACTGTTGTGTTCACTGCCGGTGGGCCCAGGAGCGGCATCACCGGGGTAGCAGAGGTGATAGCAGCTGCCGCGGGGCCCCCCCAAGCTATCGAGCCCCGTAGCAACTGCTACCCCTGCTACCCTGGTAGTTACGCCCCTGTGAGATGTGTATATACTGTAAAGCCAGGTGTCTAGCCATGTCATGTCTTCCCTGCACTTATGCGCCATGGAAAATGAAAGTGAATGGGGCCGGCCCCACAGCATTTTAGAAGTATGCACTGGCCAGCACGTACTTCTAAAATACCCGGCATATAGCAGAGCGCACATTACGCCCCACTATATGCTGTGTGAACATAAGGGTATATTCATGCAAATGATATTAATGCTGATTCTGGGGTGGATTCGGTGCTGGATCGGCCTCAGAAGCAGTGTCCAATCCGGCAGGAAACTGATTTAAATTATACCCTATGTAAAATCCGTGTCGTTGTGTAGATGCCACTGATTTTACTTGAGCATTTTCAGTGTGAACGGTCAGCAACTACAAAGAATTCTTCAAGGCAGTTTCCGCACTAACAACACTAAAGGATAGGAGGGAGAAATCTTCCTCAGGAAGTCTGGGTCGTTTGCTCATCGGAATTCTGCGTTTGCAAGCGCCAAATTTCCAACAAGCAAACGACAGTGCCAGTGCCAATAAACCGTCATGTGAAAACACCCTAAGTGTGTAGTGTCTCTGTGTCCTATATATGTATATACACACACAATTTCCATGTTATCTTGTCTTAAGTAGTCTTTAGGGTACAGTGTGTAATGTAATAATTACTGGGGTAAAGAGTAATATAATCTCTGTTGTACAGTGTGTAATGTAATCTCTGGGGTACGGTGAATAATGCAGTAGTGGGTAATGCAGTAATATCTGGGGTACAGTGAGTAATGTAATCTCTAGGGTATGGTGTAATATAATCTCTGTTGTACAGTGAGTAATGTAGTAATCTCTGGGGTACAGTGAGTAATGCAGTAATATCTGGGGTACAGTGTGTAAACTAATCTCTAGGGTACAGTGTAATGTAATATCTGGGGTACAGTGTAATGTAATCTTTGGGGTATAGTGATTAATGTAATATTTGGGGTAAGGTGTGTAATGTAGTAATCTCTGGGGTATAGTGAGTAATGTAATATTTGGGATAAGGTGTGTAATGTAGTAATCTCTGAGATATAGTGAGTAATGTAATCTCTGGGGTATGGTGTGTAATGTAATCTCTGGAGTATAGTGAGTAATGTAATCTCTAGGGTACAATGTGTAATGTAATCTGAGGTATATTGAGTAATGTAATCTCTGGGGTATAGTGTGTAATGTAATTTCTGGGGTACAGTGAGTAATGTAATCGCTGAAGTACAGGGAGTAATGTAATCTCTGGGGTACGGTGTCATGTAATTCATTTCTAGGGTTCAGTGTGTAATATAATACATTTTTGGGGCACAGGGAATTATATTATTTCTTGAGTACAATGTGCAATTCATTTCTAAGGCGCCGTTAGTAATGTAATTTCTGTGTCTACCATTTGTAATATAATTCATTTCTGGTGTCCGGTATGCAAAAAAATAAATTATGTTGTACACAATGTGACATGTTTCCAGTTATAAACTAAAGTAATTAGAGAGCCACTCATAACCTTACAGATTGCACCAAAAGTGTTTGGTGTACAGGCTCTGCCTGGACCTGCTGGGCAGCTCACAGCACTCCCTCAGACCTCTTAGCTGGGTTAGAGGGGGCCGCTTCACTGCAGGGAGAGGAGGGGAGAGAAGGAAAGGGAGGGGAAGTGAAAGGGAAGGCGAGTAAAAAGGCGAGAGGGAAAATTGGTCCCCCCCACTTTTTGAACCAAAGTTACGCCCCTGCTGTAGAACATCTCTGTACTGAAATGTATTATACAATCATCTTCTAAGGCTCCGCCTCCAGGGCTGTCAATCATTCTGTTAGGCTCCACCTTCTAGGCTATCAATCATCCTGTCAGGCTCCGCCTCTGGGGCTGTCATTCATCCTGTCAGGCTCCGCCTCCAGGGCTTTCAATCATTCTTTCAGGCTCCGCCTCTGGGGCTTGCAATCATTCTATCAGGCTCTGCCTCCAGGACTGTCAATTATACTGTCCTGCTCCACCTTCAAGGCTGTCAATCATCCTCTCAGGCTCCGCCTCCGGGGCGTGCCTGAAGGCACTAGGTCATACACAACCCGAAGGCAAGTGCGTGCCTTCCGGTTGTCATGGCAACCATCGCTGCGGCGTACGCGTACGTCATGCTGAGTTAAGTATTAAGACACCATGACCTACTAATACATGTAAGGGGTGAGTGCAGTGCCTTATTGACCACTTTCCGGCAGACTGTCGCACTCAGCTCACTCCCCTGTCACAGTCAGCTGTCACTGCGCCGCTCACTGAGGCACAGAAAAAAAGTAACCCAAGGTTCTCTCTGATTGGCTGGCTCTCATCACCTGACCTTCTCGCGTTGTGCACTGGGAAATGTAGTATGTAGTTGGCAGATGATGGCTAAGATGGGAACAAGAAGGAACTACAATTCCCATAATGCTATGGGTGACACGGTCATTCGTGCAGCCAATCAGCTTCCAGGTGTGCTGACCACGCCTCCCAGGCAGCACTGACGAGGAATGGCTGTGGCCAGTGAGTACCGGCTGCTCCGCGCTGTGGCTGACACCTGAGAGCGCGGCTGCCGGGAGGAGGGGGCCGGGTGTGCACAGGTGAGACGCCTCCATCACCTGCGGGTGGGCGTGGTCATACTGCCGGGTGTCAGTGGTGACCCTATACGGGGCGGCCGGGTGTGCATGGAGCAACCGCCACTCCCACCTCCCGCTGTGCCGTCCTGCATCCTCCGCACCTGCTCTATCTGCCCGTATACACTGCTGCGGTACCGCACCCGGCGTCTGTACAGTGTGCACTGGGGCTGGAGGCCAGCCCTCTCTAGTAAGACAGGGGCCGGGTATATAGCGGTCTGTCCCCGGGGCGGGGTATAGAGCGTCTTGTCCCCGGGTGCGGGGTATATAGTGTCCGGTCCCCGGGGGCAGGGTATATAGCGGTATGTGTCCGGGTATATATCGTCCTGTCCCCGGGGGCAGGGTATATAGGGTCCTGTCCCCGGGGGCGGGGTATATAGCGTCCTGTCCCCGGGGGCGGGGTATAGAGCGAACTTGCCCCGGGGCGGGGGATATTGCGTCTTGTCCCCAGGGGCGGGGTATATAGCGTCCTGTCCCCCAGGTGCCGGGTATATAGCGTCCTGTCCCCCGGGTGCGGGGTATATAGCGTCCTGTCCCCCGGGTGCGGGGTATATAGCGTCCTGTCCCCGGGGCGGGTATATAGCTCCTGTCCCGGGGTGGGTATATAGCGTCCTGTCCCCCGGGTCCGGGGTAGTTAGCGCCCGGTCCCCGGGTGCGGGGTATATAGCGCCCTGTCCCCGGCTCCGGGGTATATAGCGCCCTGTCCCCGGCTCCGGGGTATATAGCGCCCTGTCCCCGGGTGCGGGGTATATAGCGTCCTGTCCCCGGGTGCGGGGTATATAGCGTCCTGTCCCCGGGGGCGGGGTATATAGCGTCCTGTCCCCGGGGGCGGGGTATATAGCGTCCTGTCCCCGGGGGCGGGGTATATAGCGTCCTGTCCCCGGGGGCGGGGTATATAGCGTCCTGTCCCCCGGGTGCGGGGTATATAGCGTCCTGACCCCCGGGTGCGGGGTATATAGCGCCATGTCCCCGGGTGCGGGGTATATAGCGCCCTGTCCCGGGTGCGGGGTATATGGCTGTCCCCTGGTGCGGGGTATATAGCGTCCTGTCCCCGGGGGCGGGGTATATAGCGTCCTGTCCCCTGGTGCGGGGTATATAGCGTCCTGTCCCCTGGTGCTGGGTATATAGCGTCCTGTCCCCTGGTGCGGGGTATATAGCGTCCTGTCCCCGGGGGCTGGGTATATAGCGTCCTGTCCCCTGGTGCGGGGTATATAGCGTCCTGTCCCCTGGTGCGGGGTATATAGCGTCCTGTCCCCGGGGGCGGGGTATATAGCGTCCTGTCCCCGGGGGCGGGGTATATAGCGTCCTGTCCCCGGGGGCGGGGTATATAGCGTCCTGTCCCCGGGGGCCGGGTATATAGCGTCCTGTCCCCTGGTGCGGGGTATATAGCGTCCTGTCCCCGGGTGCGGGGTATATAGCGTCCTGTCCCCCAGATGGGGGTATATAGCGTCCTGTCCCTGGGGGCGGGGTTTTTAGCGTCCTGTCCCCGGGGGCCGGGTATATAGCGTCCTGTCCCCCGGGGGCGGGGTATATAGCGTCCTGTCCCCCGGGGGCGGGTATATCGCGTCCTGTCCCCGGGGCGGGGTATATAGCGTCCTGTCCCCGGGGGCGGGGTATATAGCGTCCTGTCCCCGGGTGCGGGTATATAGCGTCCTGTCCCCGGGGCGGGGTATATAGCGTCCTGTCCCCCGGGTTCGTGGTATATTGCGTCCGTTCCCCGGGGGCGGGTATATTGCGTCCTGTCCCCGGGGCGGGGTATATAGCGTCCTGTCCCCGGGGGCCGGGTATATAGCGTCCTGTCCCCGGGGGCGGGGTATATAGCGTCCTGTCCCCGGGGGCGGGGTATATAGCGTCCTGTCCCCGGGGGCGGGGTATATAGCGTCCTGTCCCCGGGGGCGGGGTATATAGCGTCCTGTCCCCGGGGGCTGGGTATATAGCGTCCTGTCCCCGGGTAAGGGGTATATAGCGTCCTGTCCCCGGGGGGGGTTATAGCGTCTGTCCCCGGGGTATATACGTCCTGTCCCGGGCGGGTATTAGCGTCCTGTCCCCGGGGGCGGGTATATAGCGTCCTGTCCCGGGGGGGGTATATAGCGTCCTGTCCCCGGGGCGGGGTATATAGCGTCCTGTCCCCGGGGGCGGGGATATAGCGTCCTGTCCGCGGCGGGGTATATAGTGTACTGTACCCTGGTGAGGGGTATATAGCGTCCTGTTCCCGGGCGGTGTATAGCGTCCTGTCCCGGTGGCGGGTAATAGCGTCCTGTCCCGGGGCGGGGTATATAGCGTCCTGTTCCGGGTGCGGGTATATTAGCGTCCTGTCCCCGTGCGGTATATAGTCTGTCCGAGGTGGTATATAGTCCTGTCCGGGTGGGGATACGGTCCTGTCCGGGGTGCGGGGTATAAGCTCTGTCCCGGGGGCGGGGTATATAAGTCAGTGTATGCGCCGGTGCGAATGTAATGTAGTCGTGTCACCGCAGTGCGTTGGTATATAGCAGTCCTGTAATCCGGGTGACGTGGAAGTCAGCCGTCGTGTCAGGTGCGTGGCGGTACAAAGTATTGCCACCAGTGTCATAAGTATTAGCAGCTGATCCCGGTGAGGGCGGTCAGTGTTTGCTGTTGGGAGGGCATGTATTATATAATGCGTATGTGCGAAGTGACGAATGTAAATAGTCACTGTGCACAGAAAGGAAAGGGTAACTCACACCGCGTCAGTCAACCCTGGGAAAATGATACATATGCACGTGCCCCTAAGGTTTAAGGCATGTTTTTTCCTTGTCCAGGTGCCAGTATTTAGTGTACAAGCTGTCACAGCACGGGAGCACAGGGGATATGCCAGCTCTTCACCCATGGATCGTGTGTACAGGTCATCCGGGTCAAGAGAGCCATAAAGAAACAGTTTACTGTAGACAAGCAGACTAAGGACACTGATTACTGGAACCATATCCTGTGTCTGATGAGACCAAGGTCAGGTAGTAACCAGGTGAGGAGTACAAAGACAAGGGTGTCTGCCTACAGTCAAGCATGGTGGTGTGAGTGTCATGGTTTGGGGCTGCATGAGTGCAGATGGCTGTGGGGAGCTACAGTTCATTGAGGGAACCATGAATGCCAACATGTACTGACATAATGAAGCAGAGCATGACCCCCTCCCTTCTGGGCCGCAGGGCAGTATTCCAACACTATAACGACCCCAAACACCTCCAAGACCAACACTGCCTTGCTGAAGAGAACGAGGGTAAAGGTGCTGGACTGGCCAATCATGTCTCCAGACCTAAACCCTATGGAGCATCTGTGGGGCCTCCTCAAACAGAAGATGGAGAAGCACAAGGTCTCTAACATCCACCAGCTCCGTGATGTTGTCATGGAAGAGCGAAGAGGATTCCAGTGGCTGCAACCTGGTAGGCTCTAGTGACCTCCAGACCCAAGAGAGTTAAGGCAGTGCTGGGAAATAATGAGGGGTCACACAAAATATTGACACTTTGGGCACAATTTGTCCATTTTCGCTTAAGGGTGTACTCACTTTTGCTGTCACTTAGGGGTGTACTCACTTTTGCTGTCACTTAGGGGTGTACTCACTTTTGTTGTCATTTAGGGGTGCACTCACTTTTGCTGTCAACAGTTTAGACATTGATTTTGAGGGGACACCAAATTTACATTGTTACACAGCTGCGCACTGATTATATTGTATCAAGTAACAAGTGTCGTCTCTTCAGTGTTGTCCCATGAAAATATAGAATACAATATTTACAGACGTGAGGGGTGTCCTGACTTCTGTGAGATACTGTGTGTCCTGTATTAGTATGACATGTGAGGGGTGTCCTGACTTCTGTGACATACTGTGTGTCCTGTATTAGTATGACATGTGAGGGGTGTCCTGACTTCTGTGGACATACTGTATATCCTGTTATTAGTATGACATGTGAGGGGTATCCTGACTTCTGTGAGAACTGTGTGTCCTGTATTAGTATGACATGTGAGGGGTGTCCTGACTTCTGTGAGACACTGTATGTCCTGTATTAGTATGACATGTGAGGGGTGTCCTGACTTCTGTGAGATACTGTATGTCCTGTATTAGTATGACATGTGAGGGGTGTCCTGACTTCTGTGAGACACTGTATGTCCTGTATTAGTATGACATGTGAGGGGTGTCCTGACTTCTGTGACATTGTGTGTCCTGATTAGTATTGACATGTGAGGGGTTGTCCTGACTTCTGTGAAACTGTTGTCCTGTATTAGTATGACATGTGAGGGGTGTCCTGACTTCTGTGACATACTGTGTGTCCTGTATTAGTATGACATGTGAGGGGTGTCCTGACTTCTGTGAGACACTGTATGTCCTGTATTAGTATGACATGTGAGGGGTGTCCTGACTTCTGTGACATACTGTGTGTCCTGTATTAGTATGACATGTGAGGGGTGTCCTGACTTCTGTGAGACACTGTGTGTCCTGTATTAGTGTTACATGTGAGGGGTGTCCTGACTTCTGTGAGACACTGTATGTCCTGTATTAGTATGACATGTGAGGGGTGTCCTGACTTCTGTGAGACACTGTATGTCCTGTATTAGTATGACATGTGAGGGGTGTCCTGACTTCTGTGACATACTGTGTGTCCTGTATTAGTATGACATGTGAGGGGTGTCCTGACTTCTGTGACATACTGTGTGTCCTGTATTAGTATGACATGTGAGGGGTGTCCTGACTTCTGTGACATACTGTGTGTCCTGTATTAGTATGACATGTGAGGGGTGTCCTGACTTCTGTGAGACACTGTATGTCCTGTATTAGTATGACATGTGAGGGGTGTCCTGACTTCTGTGAGATACTGTGTGTCCTGTATTAGTATGACATGTGAGGGGTGTCCTGACTTCTGTGAGACACTGTATGTCCTGTATTAGTATGACATGTGAGGGGTGTCCTGACTTCTGTGAGACACTGTATGTCCTGTATTAGTATGACATGTGAGGGGTGTCCTGACTTCTGTGACATACTGTGTGTCCTGTATTAGTGTTACATGTGAGGGTGTTCCTGTCTTCTGTGAGACGCTGTATGTCCTGTATTAGTATGACATGTGAGGGGTGTCCTGACTTCTGTGAGATGCTGTATGTCCTGTATTAGTATGACATGTGAGGGGTGTCCTGACTTCTGTGAGACACTGTATGTCCTGTATTAGTATGACATGTGAGGGGTGTCCTGACTTCTGTGAGACACTGTATGTCCTGTATTAGTATGACATGTGAGGGGTGTCCTGACTTCTGTGAGACACTGTATGTCCTGTATTAGTATGACATGTGAGGGGTGTCCTGACTTCTGTGAGACACTGTATGTCCTGTATTAGTATGACATGTGAGGGGTGTCCTGACTTCTGTGACATACTGTGTGTCCTGTATTAGTATGACATGTGAGGGGTGTCCTGACTTCTGTGAGACACTGTATGTCCTGTATTAGTATGACATGTGAGGGGTGTCCTGACTTCTGTGAGACACTGTATATCCTGTATTAGTATGACATGTGAGGGGTGTCCTGACTTCTGTGAGACACTGTGTCCTGTATTAGTATGACATGTGAGGGGTGTCTGACTTCTGGAGAACTGTATGTCCTGTATTAGTATGTACATGTGAGGGGTTTGTCCTGACTTCTGTGAGACACTGTATGTCCTGTATTAGTATGACATGTGAGGGGTGTGCCTGATTCTGTGAGACACTGTATGTCCTGTATTAGTAATGACATGTGAGGGGTGTCCTGACTTCTGTGAGACACTGTATGTCCTGTATTAGTATGACATGTGAGGGGTGTCCTGACTTCTGTGAGACACTGTATGTCCTGTATTAGTATGACATGTGGAGCCGTTATATATCCTGTATCATTACTATTGTACCAGTATTACAGGTAGAGCCCTATATGTCGTGCGTTACTATATAGTTACCCAGGAAAGTTTAGGAATTCTCACGTTCTCCTTTAGCAGCGGCTGCATTTCTTTCTTAGTTCGTTTCCTTCGTGAAATGGATTCTGTGTTTTCTACATGAGAGATTTGTGATGGAGTCGATGTGCAGGAAATAGAGCCGGAGCTGGGTCATTATACCTGCACTTGAATGTGGCCGGGTGCAGTGGGTGGGTGCAGTGGGTGGGTGCAGTGATTGGGTGCAGTGATTGGGTGCAGTGGGTGGGTGCAGTGATTGGGTGCAGTGGGTGGGTGCAGTGATTGGGTGCAGTGGGTGGGTGCAGTGGGTGGGTGCAGTGATTGGGTGCAGTGATTGGGTGCAGTGGGTGGGTGCAGTGGGTGGGTGCAGTGATTGGGTGCAGTGATTGGGTGCAGTGATTGGGTGCAGTGATTGGGTGCAGTGATTGGGTGCAGTGGGTGGATGCAGTGGGTGGATGCAGTTATTGGGTGCAGTGGGTGGGTGCAGTGATTGGGTGCAGTGATTGGGTGCAGTGATTGGGTGCAGTGGGTGGGTGCAGTGATTGGGTGCAGTGATTGGGTGCAGTGGGTGGGTGCAGTGGGTGGGTGCAGTGATTGGGTGCAGTGATTGGGTGCAGTGATTGGGTGCAGTGGGTGGATGCAGTGGGTGGATGCAGTTATTGGGTGCAGTGGGTGGGTGCAGTGGGTGGGTGCAGTGATTGGGTGCAGTGGGTGGGTGCAGTGATTGGGTGCAGTGATTGGGTGCAGTGCGGCACCCACCAGTCAGACCCCTGCGATGCATCAGGTGGGAATCGCCCTTTACGGTCTCTCTCACAAGGACGTGTTTTGCATCGGTGTTTTTGGAAAGCAAAACCTGGAGCAGTGAGAATAGAGATTTTTACGTCTGGTTTTGACTTCCAAATACTGATGCAAATTACTGACTGAAATGCATCCGTGTGGGGAGGCCCTGCTACCTGGTAAAAAAAAACACAGTTTTGCTCTACACATCCCCAAAAATTTTTTGAAAAAAATAAGCCTAGGTGCACACTGACGAGGCAATAACATACATCTATTCCAAATGTCAGCGGCACACTATCAACTAAGAAAACATCAAAGGCATATAGGAATTTTTTGAAAAATGCATTACTGCTAAGGATATATGAAAATTTGTGGTTCTTAGTTCACAATTTTGATCAAAAGTGTTTAAGGTCACCTCCCAATTGCGTCAAGGGGACCCCAGCACAGGCGAGTCCTAACACTAAAACGTTTTCAAAAAATTCCTATATGCCTTTGATGTTTTCTTAGTTGATAGTGTGCCGCTGACATTTGGAATAGATGTATGTTATTGCCTCGTCAGTTTGCACCTATGCTTATTTTTTTCAAAAAATGTTTTTGGATGTGCATAGCCAAACTGTGTTTTTTTTAGTCTGTATGAGGAGTGGCTGCCTCATAGGCTTTTTGCACTCCGCCCATCTCCATAGGTTTTAAATCCGTGCAGGATATTCTGTAGCTAGTCCTCTTCACTCCCTAAGGTGTTGGAGTCCGAACAGGCTCCAAGAGAGGTAACGTTTTAGGGCCACATGTATGAAACTGTTTAGGTCTAAAACTCACTCTTAAGTGAGTTTTAGACCTAAACAGGTTTATACATGTGGCTCTTAGTGTTAGGACTCACCTGTTCTGGGGTCCATTGACACAATTGGGAGGTGAGCTTAAACACTTTTGATCAAAATTGTGAACAAAGAACCTCAAATTGTAATTATCCTTAGCAGTAATGCATTTTTCAAAAAATTCCTATGTGCCTTTGATATTTTCTTAGTTGATAGTGTGCCGCTGACATTTGGAATAGATGTTTGCTACCTGATGAGCCGACCCTTAGAGAACGGGGAGCTGACCGCACGTGGTATGAGCCGACCCTTAGAGAACGGGGAGCTGACCGTGCATGCACCTTGCTACAAGCCGACCCTTAGAGAACGGGGAGCTGACCGCGCGTGCACCTTGCTACAAGCCGACCCTTAGAGAACGGGGAGCTGACCGCGCGTGCACCTTGCTACAAGCCGACCCTTAGAGAACGGGGAGCTGACCGCGCGTGCACCTTGCTACAAGCCGACCCTTAGAGAACGGGGAGCTGACCGCGCGTGCACCTTGCTAAGAGCCGACCCTTAGAGAACGGGGAGCTGACTGCGCATGCACCTTGCTACAAGCCGACCTCAGAGAACGGGGAGCTGACCGCGCGTGCACCTTGCTACAAGCCGACCCTTAGAGAACGGGGAGCTGACCGCGCGTGCACCTTGCTACAAGCCGACCTCGGAGAACGGGGAGCTGACCGCGCGTGCACCTTGCTACAAGCCGACCCTTAGAGAACGGGGAGCTGACCGCGCGTGCACCTTGCTACAAACTGACCCTTAGAGAACGGGGAGCTGACCGCGCGTGCACCTTGCTACAATCCGACCCTTAGAGATCGGGGAGCTGACCGCGTGTGCTCGTTGCTCAGAGCCGACCTCAGAGAACTGGGAGCTGACCGCGCGTGCACCTTGCTACGAGCCGACCCTTAGAGAACGGGGAGCTGACCGCGCGTGCACCTTGCTACGAGCCGACCCTTAGAGAACGGGGAGCTGACCGCGCGTGCACCTTGCTACGAGCCGACCCTTAGAGAACGGGGAGCTGACCGCGCGTGCACCTTGCTACAAGCCGACCCTTAGAGAACTGGGGAGCTGACTGCGGACGTGCATGCACCTTGCTACTAGCCGACCCTTAGAGATCGGGGTGATGACCGCGCGTGCACCTTGCTACAAGCCAACCCTTAGAGAATGGGGAGCTGACTGCACGTGCACTTTGCTACAAGCCGACCCTCAGAGAACGGGGAGCTGACTGTGCGTACACCTTGCTACAAGCCGACATCAGAGAAGGGGGAGCTGACCGCACGTGCACCTTGCTACAAGCCGACCCTTAGAGAACGGGGAGCTGACCGCGCGTGCACCTTGCTACAAGCCAACCCTTAGAGAAGGGGGAGCTGACCGCACGTGCACCTTGCTACAAGCCGACCCTTAGAGAACGGGGAGCTGACTGGCGTGCACCTTGCTACATGCCGGCCGTTAGAGTAGGGGGTGCTGTCCGCGGGTGAACCTTGCTACAAAGCGTCCCTTTGAGAAGGGGGAGCTGACCGCGCGTGCACCTACTACAAGCCGACCCTTAGAGAAGGGGGAGCTGACCGCTCGTGCACCTTGCTACAAGCCGACCCTTAGAGAACGGGGAGCTGACCTCGCGAGCACCTTGCTACAAGCCGACCCTTAGGGAACGGGGAGCTGACCGTGCGTGCACCTTGCTACAAGCCGACCCTTAGGGAACGGGAGCTGACCGCGCGTGCACCTTGCTACAAGCCGACCCTTAGGGAACGGGGAGATGACCGTGCGTGCACCTTGCTACAAGCCGACCCTTAGAGAACGGGGAGCTGACCTGCGCGTGCACATTGCTACAAGCCGACCCTTAGAGAACGGGGAGCTGACCGCGCGTGCACCTTGCTACTAGCCGCCCTCTAGAGAACGGGGAACTGACCACGCGTGCACCTTGTTACGAGCCAACCATTAGAGAACGGGGAGCTGACCGCGCGTGCACCTTGCTACAAGCCGACCGCAGAGGACGGGGAGCTGACCCCGCGTGCACCTTGCTACAAGCCGACCCCAGAGAACGGGGAGCTGACCGCGCGTGCACCTTGCTACAAGCCGACCCTTAGAGAACGGGGAGCTGACCACGCGTGCACCTTGCTACAAGCCGACCCTTAGAGAACGGGGAGCTGACCGCGCGTGCACCTTGCTACAAGCTGACCCTTAGAGAACGGGGAGCTGACCGCGCGTGCACCTTGTTACGAGCCAACCATTAGAGAACGGGGAGCTGACCGCGCGTGCGCCTTGCTACAAGCCGACCCTTAGAGAACGGGAGATCACAACGCGTGCACCTTGCTACAAGCCGACCCTTAGAGAACGGGGAGCTGACCGCGCGTGCACCTTGCTACAAGCCGACCCTTAGAGAACGGGGAGCTGACGGCGCGTGCACCTTGCTACGAGCCGACCCCTAGAGAACGGGGGGGCTGACCGCGCGTGCACCTGCTGACTACGAGCCAACCATTAGAGAACGGGGAGCTGACCGCGCGTGCACCTTGCTACAAGCCGACCCTTAGAGAACGGGGAGCTGACCGCGCGTGCACCTTGCTACAAGCCGACCCTTAGAGAACGGGGAGCTGACCGCGCGTGCACCTTGCTACAAGCCGACCCTTAGAGAACGGGGAGCTGACCGCGCGTGCACCTTGCTACAAGCCGACCCTTAGAGAACGGGGAGCTGACCGCGCGTGCACCTTGCTACAAGCCGACCCTCAGAGAACGGGGAGCTGACCGCGCGTGCACCTTGCTACAAGCCGACCCTCAGAGAACGGGGAGCTGACCGCGCGTGCACCTTGCTACAAGCCGACCCTCAGAGAACGGGGAGCTGACAATGCATGCACCTTGCTACAAGCCGACCCTTAGGGAACGGGGAGCTGACCGCGCGTGCACCTTGCTACAAGCCGACCCTTAGAGAACGGGGATCTGACAATGCGTGCACCTTGCTACAAGCCGACCCAAAGGGAAAGGGGAGCTGACCGCGCGTGCACCTTGCTACAAGCCGACCCTCAGAGAACGGGAGCTGACCGCGTGCACCTTGCTACAAGCCGACCTAGAACGGGAGCTGACCGTGCACCTTGCTACAAGCCGACCCTTGGAGAACGGGGAGCTGACCCGCGTGCACCTTGCTACAAGCCGACCCTTAGGAATGGGGAGCTGACCACGCATGCACCTTGCTACAAACCGACCTTAGAGAGGAGCTGAGCCATGCACCTTGCTACAAGCCGACCTTAGAACGGGGAGCTGACCGCTGTGCACCTTGCTACAAGCCGACCCAGAGAACGGGAGCTGACCGCGCGTGCACTTGCTACAAGCCGACCTTAGACATGGGAGCTGACCGCACGTGCACCTTGCTACGAGCCGACCCTTAGAGAACGGGGAGCTGACCGCGCGTGCACCTTGCTACAAGCCGACCCTTAGAGAACGGGGAGCTGACCGCGCGTGCACCTTGCTACAAGCCGACCCTTAGAGAACGGGGAGCTGACCACACGTGCACCTTGCTACAAGCCGACCCTTAGAGAACGGGGAGCTGACCGCGCGTGCACCTTGCTACAAGCCGACCCTTAGAGAACGGGGAGCTGACCGCACGTGCACCTTGCTACAAGCCGACCTCAGAGAACGGGGAGCTGATCGCGCATGCACCTTGCTACAAGCGACCTCAGAGAACGGGGACGCTGCACCTTACGCCGAAGCGGGCTGACGGCATCCCTTGCTACAAGCCGACCTCAGAGAACGGGGAGCTGACCGCGCGTGCACCTTGCTACAAGCCGACCCTTAGAGAACGGGGAGCTGACCACACGTGCACCTTCCTTGTAGCTCTACAGGGAATACAAAATCCCTGTGACTTCCCAGCATCAGCCACTATAGACAAGTATACATCAGTCTGACTGCCACTATAGACAGCTGCCTTAAAGGGGAGCACTCCAGCAAAATGTATATTTGGACATATAGGGCCTCATAAATGGTGTAGCAGTAAGACTGTCCTTGTTGCCCATAGCAACCAATCAGAGCCCATAGCAACCATTCAGAGTCCATGTCAACAATCAGAGTCCATGTCAACAATCAGAGTCCATGTCAACAATCAGAGCCCATAGCGACCAGATCCATAGCAACCAATTAGAGCCCATAGCAACCAATCAGACATCATATAACCAATCAGAGTCCATAGCAACCAGAGATCATAGCAACCAATCAGAGCTCAGCTTTCATTTTCGAGAGCACTATATTGCGATTTTAGACCTAGACAGTTTTCATACATGAGGTCCCAAAATATATTTTTGGACATATAGTGCCTCTTGAATGTAAACTGTCTAGGTCTAATGACATTCTTTTTTGACCATATGAATCAATCAGAGCTCATAGCAACCAATCAGAGTTCATTGCAACCAATCAGAGCCCATAGCAACCAATCAGAGCTCATTGCAACCAGAGCCCATATTGACCAATAAGAGGTCATAACTACCAATCAGAGCCCATAGCAACCAATCAGAGCTCACTGTAACCAATAAGAGTCCATAACAACCAATAAGAGCCCATAACAACCAATTGGAGCTCCCCTTTCATTTTTTCAGAGCACTATATGAAATGAAATATGAGCTCTGATTGGTTGCTATGGGTTCTGGTTGGTTTCTATGGGTAACAAAGAAAATCTTACTGCTAGACAGTTTCATACATAGGGCCTATAATGTTAATTCATCAGAAATTTTCTAGCAGTGCAATTCGATTTGTTTCATCCATACAACCCGAGCAGTACTTAAACCGACACCCTGCTCCGAACTTTCATTGACCTTCATTAAACTGCCAACACAAGCCCGAATTCTGATGCCCCAAAGACAAGGAACCCCTAGTGGAACTGGGTCCCACGTATGGCAACAACCCCCCCCCCCCCCTTGTCAGTGGCCGACCTGTTAACAGCCCCTGACACAAAGGACAAGTTATGACTCCAGGCCGATAAAGAAGGTTGAGAAACGCTATCCATCTGATTCAACCTAGCCAGCAGCTCCTGCAACCTGGCCGCTAACCCATGCAAACTATTAGCATCGCCCCCACCCTCCACCCGTGGACCTGACAGGGACGGAGACCCAGGAAGCTGTCTAAGTGCTGCGCCCTGCGATATAAGGATGGGGGAAACACACAAGACATAGAAATATACTCACCTGGCTGTGCGGGTGCTGTGGACCCGCCAGCCGCCAAAACGGATCACAGACGACATTCTCTGGAGTCCTGGTCCCCTCTGTCCAGAAACAGAAAAAACAAGTTCTGGAATTTTGACCTAGTGGGGCCCTTTCCCGGAGAGACCGTTGTGACCCCATCTGGCCGAGGGAGCTTATGCCCAGTCGCCAAGGCGGGCACCAATCCGCCCCTACCACTGTCACTTTTGGATGACGAAAGAGCAGGATCCAGAGCCCTCTCACTTCCACCTCGCCGAAATCCGGTGGCTCATCACCCAGGGGGCCTGCCACAGGGAAAGGAGAAAAACAAAGGGGCAAAGCAGGCCTACACAGAGGTAAGAAAGGGCCCACCAAACTCCCGGCCCACATGCAACAAGACCATGAGGTTAGCTCCAATGTGTCACTGGGCACTAGATAATATCAGGGCTCAGGCCTTTGGTTCCCTTCCTGTGCCACTACTAAGCACCCCGCTTTTCCCAGGGCTTCTGACCTTTACTGGAGCCATTTACGGCTCCTGGTACCGGCCACTCTCTGCACGATAGCGGTGCTTATTATCACAATGTTTGCCGGGAAAAGAGAGTATGTATTGCAATGTCACTATATGGGTTCTTCCTCTACAGATTAATTTCATGTCTCACGAAAATTTCTGATTTTCTCTTGTTACCAGTAAAAGGGGAGGATAAAAAGGGATATAAATTAAACATCAGTAGTTGCCAACCCCCCCAACGGCTAAAAACATCCAACCGCCTCCATTCTCCAAAAAAATTTTGAAAAGTCGTAAAAGACCAATGACGAAACCAACAAAGTGACCCCAACCTGTCCAACCCCCGAGGGGAGAAACCTGTCCTTGTCCCCCCTTTACGAAAAATCAGCCAAACCACGGTTGCCTTTAAAAGTACACCGCAACCCTCGATGGAGAAACCTGTACCCGTCGAACTTTGATGAAAAATTCATAGACCAATAAACGAACCTCGGTCCTTTTAAAAGGGAAAGGGCCCATTCAACCTTTCACAATCTTTTTTTGTGCCTGAAGAAATTTCTGACCTAAAGCTAAAACATCGCATTGATCGTTAGGAAAAAATCCCCCTGGTTTTTGGATTTCCAGGAGGGCTGCAGAACTTTGGTTTCTGGACATATGTCTTGATGCCTCTCCCCTATCATGCTGATCAAATACTGTTTTTTTTTCTTTGTACATTTTTGACCTCCATGGGGCATTTGCACCCACCACGAAACATCATATTCATGGTTGTTCTTCGAAACCATTGCCGATAAACGTCTCATACCCGGTTTTAAATACGTTCATAGGAATTTACATTTAAAAAAAGTTCTCTGATGTTAAAATTTTTTTTGGTGATTTCTTAATATCTTAATAATCACAGGTTCCTTGTACAGGGTGACGAGTTTGGGCGCTCCGTAGACTATGGGGGGAATGTGGTGGGGGAAAAGTCAACCAGTTCCAGTCCACCACATGTCACTACAGGGCCGGGGGTTTGCGAGAAGACCAAATGCAAGTCCCCAATCATCGGGGACTGGTCCAAGTCATCAGACCAACTGTTACCTAGAACTGAATGAAACATTCAAAAAATTTGGGTCCAGAATGAATGATGATGTATCGTGGTCACTGGGTGCGTCTCTTTCTCTCATTAGTTTACTTTTGTTTTTCAAACTTTTCCGACTTCATTCTAGAACGGAAGTAGCTGTTGGAAGTCACCATTGTCACCCTACCCCTTTTTCACCCGGGCCCCTTTCCCCCTCTTTTAGTCATAGGGAGACACCTTTTCCCTCCCGTCAGCAGGGGGTTTGCTAGGGCTTAAAACATCCGGGGCCCCCGGCCCCCTTTGTTACAGTTTAATCAGTGGGCGGGGTTCACACAACATTTTTTTTTGGCACATTGTGAAATGCCCATTATTTTTTAGGGGGAAAAAATCAGTTCCTGTCACTAATTTTACACGTACTCCACATAGATCCTCCATCTCCACCAACTCAGCAGTCACTGTATAATGAAAATCAGCACTGACAAATTAGTCTTTTCAAAACCACTCATTTTTGTATAATAGTGTAAAAACCCCCTAATAATACGGGCACCCAATAAAACACCTATGCATTTGGGGGGTTTTAAAAAAAAGAAATCCCAAGGGGGCAAACCATCAAATCCCTTCTACCCCACCAAGGTTTTAAATAAACACTGCCGCTACGACACCACATAGGGTTCCCGTTGTCACGGGCTCTGTTTACATATAATTGATTATAGTGTATACACCAGGGGCTCACCAGTGACGTCTTCTCTGATCGGAGAGGTCATCTTCCCCTTGTTTTTTTCCTTTCAGCCCAGACCGCCATGATGGCTTCTCCTGGTCACGACTTGTCTCTGCAGAATTTACCACACACACACCTTAGAATCCGTACCTTCACATCAGCTCCTTACCGGTTCCCTATTTCTGTACAAACTCCTCATGGGGTGATAGGTGAAAGTGGGGGGAAAAAGGGGATAAAAGGTGGGGGGGGGGGGGGGAAAGGGCTTTAAATTTCCCTGGGGTTTAAAAAAAAAAGGGGGCCCCAAACCCCTGGGGGTTTGTCCCGAAAAGGGGGGCCCTTTCCCCCCCCAAATCTTATTTTTAAAAACCTGAACTCCGTCCCCTGCACTCCCAGAAGAATGAGCACAGCCATAATCTTTAGGGGGGTGCAGGAAATAGGTATATAGGCTCCCTTTTTTTTTAAAGGTATATATGCCTCCTCAGAAAGGTAGGTATATGGGGCCCAACCTTTTAGGTGGGGATAAAAATACCCGTTATTGGTTGGTGTTTAAAAAGGTTAAAGGTAGTATTTTTTAAAAGGGGTTGCCCCCTTAAAATTAAGAATATAAAAACCCCTTTCCTTTAGTTAGGTTTTTAAAAGTCCCCAAAAATTTGGGGGAGGTTTTAAGCCCCTTTCCAAAAAATTAGGCGGTATATAAGCCCCCCCTTTAGGATATAAAAGGCCCCAAAAATTAAAGCGGGTAAAAAGTCCCCCATTTTTTGGGGCTTATATAAGTCCCCCCCTTTAAAAGGAAGGTTTTAAAAAAGTTTTCCCCCTCCAAGTTGGGGTTTTAAAATTTCCCCCTCCTTTGTTAGGTAGTTTATTAAGTCCCCTCTATAAGTAGGTGGGTAAAATAGGTCCCCTTTTAATGTAGGCGGGGTTTATAGAACGGAAAATGAAGAAAAATAACAATAAAAATACCTCTCCTACCCCCCTGCTAAAGCGCCTTGTTCTTTGCCTGACACTCATGGGGCAGTGCTTTACCCCCCAAAAAAGCCTATGAAATTTACTAACTGTGGGGCCCTAAGAAGGCTGGGGCGCAAAAATTTTCATTTCATCGTGCGCTCCCCAGTTTACTGTTGTGACCCAACGGGTTTTTTTTTTTTTTTTTTTTTTTTTTTTACTGTGCAGGCCCGCCGGTGCTCTAGTCTGGGGGGAAAGCATCTTTTTACCCGGGTAAAAAGCCCGTATAAAACTCCTAGCGACCCTTTGCCTTCAGTGGGGCCTTTATGCTGGATTTCAAAAAAATCCCCAAACCAAAAAAAAAAATTAGGGACAAACGCTTCCTAGTGTATTTTTCCCCAAAAATAATCCACCCCAATATGTACAGTTGAAACATCCCCTTTTTTTTGTGCAGTTTGGAAAAAAGGGCAAATCTCCCCTAGCGAAATATCACATCCCCCAATCAGATCCCCGAAAATTTTAGATCGCAGCCATCTGTAAAAAACCCCTTTTTCACTTTTCCATGTGGAAAAGGCCCAAACCATGGAAAAATTTTAAAAAGGGGAAAAGCCCACTTTTTTTCCCCCAAAACCCGGGTTTGGCTGGAACACAGGCCAAAAAAAAAGGCAAAAAAGCGTTGACCCTTTTTGGAAATAATTATTCTTTCAGTTTTTTTTAAAAGGGAAAACTACGCGTTTCATACAAGTAGTAGCAGTTTGTCAGATTTCACAATAATGGAAATGTTTGTTATTGTGAAACCTGATTAAGTACTACATGTACGAAACGCGTAATTTCTGTAAATAAAACTGAATTAATGGGATTTGTATATTTAGAAAACCCCATCGTTTTTTTAAAACGTATTTTTTGGCCCCGTGTTTTGCCAGCCCGGGAACCCCCAGGAAAAAGATTTATCTTATTTTTGAAAAATTTTCCCTTTGATTTAAAAAAATGCCGGGAACTCTTTTCCATTTATTTGTTCAGTTTAAATAAGAAAAAAATAAATAAAATATGTAACATAATGTTAAAAACAAAAAAAAGTAGTGGGGGGAAATTTGTAGAGGGCGTTGAAAAAAATTACCTTCCTTTTTTGACACGGGATGAGGTAAACTCCACCTTAAATGTTTTTTGGCCCTAAATAGGAAGAAGTGCAGCTCCACCTTACAAAGATTAAAATATAAAAAATCAACGGCCCTTTGATGGGATACCCCCCCGGGTCCAAAGGGAGATTTAAAATAATTCATGGGGACAGACCCCTATTTTTAATTTTATGGATTGTATAGAAACAGGGGTATGCCCCAAAGGTTGGCGAATGCAAATTTTGGGGAAATTCAAAATGGGGTCAAAAAGTGCCGGAAACTATAGGCCGGTAAGCTTAACTTTTTTTTGGGGAAAAAATTTTTTGAAGGTTTTCTAAGAGATGCTTTCCTGGAGTATCCACTAAACAATAAAGTATAACCCGTTCCACATGGGTTTATGAAGGACGGCCCTTTGTCAAATTTAATTTCACCCAAAATTTTGAGGTGGTCAGTTCTAGAGGGGGGGGGTGAGACAAAAGTTTGGTCAAAATTTCTGATTTTTCAAAAGGGTTTTGATACGGTGAAAAAAAAAAAAGGTTTTGGTAAGAAAAATGAAGAAGGGTTTTCGGGGGGAAAATTTTTGCAAGTGGGTAAGTAACTGGTATTTAGGGTGGGATTAAGGGTTTACATACTCAACTGCACCCCCTGAACAAAGGGGTTCCACATGATCAACTGGGTCCTATCCTTTTTAAATTTTCTCATTATTTACCTCAAACATGGTTTGCACAGTGGAATATCTATCTTTTAAAAAACCCCCTTTAAAAAAAAAAAAAAAAAGAGGATAATGTTTTATTAAAAAGGGGGATAATTTTGGGGGGGGAAAAAAGGGGAAAAAAGGGTTTTAAAAAAAAAAAATTTCCCCTTGGGGGGAAAAAATTTTTTCCAAAAAAAATTTTTTAAAAAAAAAAAGGGGGGAAAAGGAAAAGGGGGGGTTTTAAACAAAAAAAACTTTTGGGGGGGAAAAAAAAAAGGGGAAAAAAAAAGAAAATTAAACCCCTTATTCCCCATTTCCCCGCCCCGGGGCCACCAAAAATTTTTTTAAAAATTTTAAAAAAAAAAACCAAAAAAAAAAAAAACCCCAAACCCCCAAAAACATGGGAAAAACCCCTGGAAAAACCCCCCAAAAACCAAAAAAAACCCAAAGGGGAAATTTTTAAAAAGGGGCCCCCCCAAAAAAAAAACCCCCCCCCTGTCTTTCTTCCTCCCGCAGCCCTGCCCCCCCCCGGGGGGTTTTTTTAAAAAAAATTTTTAAAAAAAAGGGGAAAAAAAACCCCCCCCCAACCCCAACCTTTTTTTTTTAAATTTTTTGGGGAAAAAAAAAAAAACCCCCCCCCGGGGCCCCCTGCCCCTTTTTTCCGGGTGCCAAAAAAATTTTTTGGGGGGGAAAAAAGGGAAAAACCCCCCCTTTTTTTTTTTTTCCCCCCAAAAAATTTTTTTTTTTTTAAAACCCCAAAAAAATTTAAAAAAAATTTAAAGGGGTTTTTCCCCATAAAATTTTTTTAAAAAATTTTAAAAGGGTTTCCCCTTTTATCCCCCCTTTTTTTTAAAAAGGGGGATTGGAAAAAAAAGGCCTTAAAAAAAAAAAAATTAAAAGGGGGAAAACCCCCTTTTTGGGGTTTTTGGGGGCCCCCCTTTTTTCCTTTTGGGGGGTTTTTTTAAAAAAGGGGGGGGGGGTTCCCCCAAAAACCCCCCCCCGGGGGGCCCGGGGTTAAAGGAAACCCAAAACCCCCCCCCCGGGGGGGGGGGCAAAGAAAACCCAAAAAAAAAAGGGGGAAAAAGCAAAAAAAACCCCCCCGGGGGGGGGGGGAAAAAAAAAAACCCCCAAAAACCCCAAAAAAACCCCCTTTCCAAAAATTTTTCCCCCCGGAAAAAAGGGGGGTTTTCCCAAAAAAAAAAAAAGGGGGGAAAAAAACCCCTTTTCTTAACCCCCCCCCCCCCCCAAAAAAATTTAAAAAAAATTTTTTTTTTAAAAAAACCCCCCCCCCCAAGGAAAAAGGGGGGAAACCCCCCTTTCCCCCCAATTTTTTCCCCCCCCCCCAAAGGAAAAACCCTTTTTAAAAAAAAGGGGGGGGGTTTTTGGGTTTTTTAAAAAAAAAAGGGGGGGGGGGCCCCTTTAAAGGGGGGGGGGTTTTTACCTTTTTTGGGGGGTTTTTTGGGGCCCCGGGCCCAAAGGGGGGCCCCCCTGAGGGCCCCTTTTTTGGAATTTTTTAAAAACCCCCCCTTTTGGGGGGGGGGGTTTTTTTAAAAAAATTTTTTCCCAAAAAAATTTTTTTTCCCCGGGGGAAAAGGAAAAAAACCCGGGGGAAAAAACCCCCCCCCCTTTTTTTAAAAAAAGGGGGGAAAAGGGGGGCCCCCCCGGAAAAAAAGGGGGAAAAAATTTGGGGGGTTTAAACCCCTTTTAAGGCCCTAAAAAAAAGGCCCCTTCCCCAAAAAAAATTAAAAAAAAGGGGGGGCCCCCCCCCCCGGGGAAAAAAAAAAAAAAAAAAAAAAAGGGGGGGGGTTTTAAAAAAAAGGATAGGGAACCAAACCACAATAAAACATGAACAATCAAGACAAAAGACAATAGCCAGACAAGAAGGGGGGAGGAGGGAAGGGTAAGAAAAGGCAACCCACTTATTCAGACACAGACGCGTATCCCAAATGGCCCATACCTTCTCAAATTGGTCCACCCGGTTATGCAGAACAGCCGTCAGATACTCCATACGGCCGACTTCCCCAATTCTCTGGACAAGATCGAAGCCACTAGGGGGGCTCGTTTGCTTACATCTCCCCGATATCAAGCACCTAGCCGCTGTGAGAACATGCAACATCAGCCTGGCCTTGACCTTAGGGAGATCACCAACCGGCCCACTCAGTAAGTACGTCAACGGGTCGAGAGGAATCTCCACCTCCAAGACCCTGTTCAAGAGGTCCCTCACCTCCCTCCAGAATGGCACCAAGACCGAGCAGTCCCAAAATATGTGGGGAAGGGTTCCCGTGGCATTGCCACATCTCCAACAGACCGATGGGGTTTGGGGGAACCACCTGTGAAGGAGGTCGGGTGTATGGTACCAATGAAGAAGGATCTTGTATAAGTTCTCCTTCTGTGCCACACAGACCAAGGACCTGGCCGCCGCCCTCCAAATGACCTGCCAAGTAGTATAAGGCACCGGCTTGCCTAGGTAGGCTTCCCATTTTGCCATATATTTATGGACTCTGGGCTCCTCACCTGGAGCCTCATTCAGCAGCGTGTATATAGAGGAAATCAGACCCCTAGTGGAAACCCCCCTCTTGCACAGGTATTCAAAGGTAGTAGGGGGGGACAGAACTGAGGTGCCATAAAGAGAGGAAAGGAGGTAGTTAATCTGGAGGTAGTGGAATCTAGAGGTAGCTGGAAGGCCATGCTTCTCCTGAAGTGCATCAAAGGAAAGGAGCCTCCTGTCCCGAAACCCAGCAATATCTGCAAAGCGGAACAGGTCTCGCCCCAGCCATGATCGAGCAAAAAACCCCGAAGAACTAGGGGGTAGGAGAGGCGTGCACAGGAACGATGTCATAGGAGAAGCCGGGGAAGCCAAATGGAACTGTTCCCTGCATGTCTGCCAAATACTGAGAGTGAACCTAATCGGGCCTAACATAGCTGGTCTATAGGGGAGGGGCTTAGAGTGCCAGAGAAACGAGTTAGGATGGATTGGGGCCAACCAGAGCCTTTTCACCTCCATCCACTTAGAGTATGATCTCAGGGCCGACTATGCCGGGATACGGCGAAGGTGGGCCGCCCACTAGTAGTGAAGGAAGTTGGGTACTGCCAAATCCCCCCTCTGCTTGCTTGTCATCAAGACATCCTTAGCTATTCTGTGCCTACCCCGGGACCAAATAAAGTTTAGGGAAGCTGCCTGAAGGGATCTCAACTCTCGTATAGGGATAGGTATTGGGAGTGTCTCAAAAAAGTAAAAAAATTTTGGTAGAATTGTCATTTTAACCGCATTGATCCTACCAAAAAATGAGATAGGCAGAGAGTGCCATTTACAAAGAAGGGACTTCAACTCCCTAAACAGTGGCGGGAAGTTAGCCTGATAGAGGGTGTCAAATCTATCCGTTATCATAACGCCTAAGTATTTAAGGGACTGGGCTTGCCAATGGTAGGGAATATTATGTTTAAGGTGATCTAAGGTGGCAAATTGATGGGGAGAGCTTCCGTTTTCGCGGTGTTGACTTTGTACCCCGAGAGAACACTAAACCGCTCTAAGAGGGCGTATAAGGAGGGAAGGGAGACATGCAAGTTTGTCAGTGTTAAGAGAATGTCATCGGCAAATAAGGAGAGTTTAAACTCCTTACCTTTCACCCTTACCCCCTTAATATCGGGCTGAGCCCTAATTGCTGCCCCAAGGGGCTCTATGCAGAGGGCAAACAAAAGTGGGGACAGTGGACACCCCTGTCTCGTCCCATTTTTAATCTGAAACGTATCGGAATTGTGATGGGGCAACTTAACAGCCGCAGAAGGGGAAGTGTAAAGGCTTCTAACAGCTGTCATGAATGGACACTCAAAGCCAATTGTCAGTGTTTCAAAGAGGAATGGACACCCCAGCCAGTCAAAGGCCTTTTCCGCGTCCAGGCTAAAGAGAAGAGCCTGCTCCGATCGAGCATTAAGAACCTCGATCAGATCAATAGTTCTTCTGGTGTTGTCCCCGCCTTGGTGAGAGGGGACAAATCCCACTTGGTCCTTGTTGACCAGCTGGGGTAGCCAGACCCCCAACCTGTTGGCCAACAGCTTGGTGAAAATTTTAAGGTCCGAATTCAGGAGTGCTATGGGCCTATAGCTCGCACTATCAGCCGGGTCCTTCCCTGCCTTATGAATAAGTGTGAGGTATGAATGAGACATGGAGGTGGGAATAGGGGAGCCATCCAGAAAGGAGTTGAAGAGAGATAACATGAAAGGGGCCAGGATCTCCGCAAAGATCTTAAAGTATTGATACGTGGTCCATAACGGCCCTTGGGCCCTACACGAAGAAGCTCATTCAGCACCTCCATCAGCTCCTCCATTGTGATAGGGGCATTAAGAGAGTCGGATGCCTCTGGTGGGAGCTTGGGCAGGGGACATGACTGTAAGAAATCCCTAATAAGTTGTTTTGCTTCCACCTCCTGCCCCGGGAGTTCCGATGGGAGGGAGTAGAGCTTGGAGAAAAACTCCGAGAATATTTTAGCAATCGATTTGGGATCATAAAAGAGGGTGCCCTCCCCATTTCGAAGTGCCTGGCCGGCATGGAGGACACAGTCCTATCTTTCAGTTGTCTGGCTACATTGTAAGTGCCTTGTGCCATATTCAAAAGACCGCTGCCTAAGTATAATAGTAATTTCTCCGTTGATACGAACCACATAACTTTAAGCTCCTTTTCGGATGGTAACTATTTGCCTCAGCGTAGAGAGGGTTGGTGTCTGATACCTTCGTCTCTGTAGGATCTGAAGACGACTCCTCAGAGAGGACTTCCTTAACTCATAGGGCGACATGTATGAATCTCGCCATGTCGGGGCGCACCTTTCCGCCGGTTTTCCGGCGAAATCTGCGCCTGATTTATTCGCCCGCCCGAGGTAGATGCAACTCATACATGCATGCAAAGTCCGCAGCGAGCCTCGCCTGTGTTGAGGCGGCAGTGCGGGACTTAGGCGCAGTGCGGCTCTGCGCCTAAGATTCGCCGTCCTAGGAGGTGCGCTCATTACATGCGGGGAAAAGTACCCTGCGCCTCGCCAGTGTGGTGGGGCACATTGCGGGGACATTGGCGCAGGGCGGGGGACATGGGCACTGTGCTGGAACTGTGCCTCAACATTAGTCCCGAGCGAGACAGGCTGTAGAACAGCGAGAAAATCATTAAATGATGGTCCGTGCGGCGTATGAATAAAAAATCGCCTTTATCAAAGCGGAAAACATTATCTGAAAAAGAGCTGAAACTCAAAATAAAAAAAAACATTAAAAAAAAATCACTTTCAAACATCTAGAACGGCGCTATATCAAGAATTAGGATATATAAATTGCCAGGAAATACAGTAATCTCAAATTCTGAATAGCTATTTCTCATTGGTCGCATAAACCAGGCCAATCAGAAAAGAAGCGACAGTGAAAACATTAAAACCTATGAGTACTGATTGACGCAATCAGAATCAAAGGCGGGACAGTTTCAAATACAGTAAAAATGCAGAAAATAGCTGCTTGGCTGTGCTAGCGGGGCTTGGCTATCTCGGCCAATCAGAAATTGGAGCGACAGGGATCCCATTATAGCCTATGTAGAAGGTTTGAACCAATCAAATCAAAGGCGGGACAGTTCAAATTACAGTAAAAATGCTGAAAGAGCTGATTGGCTGAGCTAGCGGTGGCTGGCTATTCCCAGCCATCAGAGCGCGAGCTACTTCCCCATTGTAGTCTATGGAGAGAGCGGCTGCCATGCAATCTCGTCGCTCAACGCCGTTCGGCAATGAAAGTATGAATAAAAAAAATCATTTTTATTAAGTTCAAACATTATCAGATAAAAGAACTGAAACCTTCTCTAAAATAAATCAGTAAATCCCGAAACAACACGTTTGTCGCCGAGACCAGGCGCTACATAGGAATTACAATAGAGAGAAATTGCCGGGAAATACAGTAATTCAAATTATTTAAGCTCTTCTGATTGGTCGCCATAAACCAGCAATCAGAATAGAGCGACAAAGACCCATTATCAGCTATGGGGGAGAATGACCATCAGATAGAGTGGCCGACAGGGACCCCATTATAACCCTACGTGGAGAAAATATTACCAATCATATTCAAAGGCGTACCAGGTTCAAATACATAAAAAGGCCAGGAAAAGAGCTGATTGGTTGAATGGCGGGGGCTACGTCCAGCTTATCGTCCTCAATAGTAGAACTTGTCACCATCCTCAAATGTAGGGATGATCCCAAAGTATAGTCCAGCCTTGGTGTGATTTTTGTTGGGGAGGGAGTAAAAGGAGAATTCTCTGTCTCTGGTGGTTAACACGCCAAAGATCGAACAGGCCCTGCCCTCTGATGAGCCTTACTGAAAGCAGCAGAGACCTCCTGGCCTGCGGACTCTCCCACAGACCACCCCCCACCGCAAGCGATCCATCACCATCTGAGAACATGAAGTTGAGGTCACCTCCCACCAAAACTGCAGAGGGGACGGAGACTAGAATAAGTTTAAGCAAGACCCCTTTTTCGAGAAGGATAGCCTGAGCTACATTAGGCGTGTAAACATATGCAAAGCAAAATAGTTTAATTGTTGAGAGAGGCCTGTAAGAAGATGAAAGCGAACTGCTGGTACAAGGATAGACTGGCGAACTGCAGAGGGCATAGAACCTGGAAACCATTAAACTAGCAACCCAGCTTTTCTGGTCTGGCTATGTGCATATGGAAACGTGACCGGTATCGATGCCTGGCGAAAGCCAAAGGAGCTCCCTGAACTTAAAGGTTCGTCTTCTGCAGGAAAGACAAAGTCACCGCAAATCCTTACACTCTCTTAAGGACCAGGCTAACGTTTAGCGTTAGAGTTGATGGCCCTCCACGTTCAAGGTAAAGGATCCGACACATTCGACGAGGCCAACCCTTGTGGAGAATCCCTGATATAACAAGGCAGGCGAAAAAAGGGGCACCAGATCAAGGAGGGCCAAAGCGCGGGATCCCCAGCAAAGGTTGGGCAACTTCAGGGAAAGACATGGGAGGAAGGGGTATGACAAGGATTAGATCACAGACCAACTAACAGAACAAGACAACATAGAAAAATCGCCTAAGGGAACCGAACAGTTGTTTAGTCAACTAGAGAAAGGGGGCAAGATTGAATACCCTTGGTCCCCAAATCTCTAGTCCTAGGGGATTAGCGAGGTAATGTGAAGCAAAGGTCTACACCTAATGAGACCCAAGTGGGGACCCCTAAATGGAAGTCACCAGTCAGGGCCACCCCTCTTACACCGAAGAAACCATTAGTCTATATACACCTACAGTTGGAAAGCGGGCAACAATAACGACTTGAATCCAACACGAACCCATATAAAAGTCCGGAGCAAAAGAACACAGTATGTGCCTACATAACCCCTAAAACATCCTAAAATGGAAAGAAGATAATTGCTATCTACGATTATCATGGCACCCAGTAATTGAAAGGATAGTCCCAACATGTCCGTCAAGTCCAACAGCTGGGTAGGACACCTCTCAGCAAACAGAAGAGGCGGCGGGGCCTTTGGGGGAGATGAGGAGAGACCTAGCCACACCACCCCTGAGACGAGAAGCCTTCTGCCAAACCTGGGGGGGGGGGGGGGGTGCAGGAATAAAGAGGTCCCAGTCTTCTTACTTTAGGGGTCACGGAATCTGACGGACTTGGTATAAGTCCGGTAGGTCCGAAAGATCTCAGGCATGACATATCCGCCCTCCTTGCGCGCAGACAGGGCAAACGGGAAGTGCCACCTATACGGTAATGCGGTGTTTTCCTTAAAGGCTTGCCAGCACTGTCCCCCGCTATAGTTACACTTAGAATTTTTTTGCCGTTCCCCAGTATGTTCTATGGTAATATGAATAACAGACCATAGACAGTCCATCTTGTCCCGCAAAATAAAAGCCCTCATAGGTCTATGTAAGGTGGAAAAATAAAAAAGTATGGCTTTCAGAAGGCAAAGACGAAAAAAATTAGAGCCATATTATTATGACAGTCCCGTCAAGAAGGGCTTAAATTAGTGCTCCTGTTTGTTTGGTTGTTATTACTGGTAGGCTCCCTTCTCATTTTGCTAAAGGGTCCTATGAATTCTAGTTGCCACGCCCTTGGCACCTGCTATATAGAGCCAGGCCCAAGTATGTACTTACATAACCCAGTTTAAAAACAAACTGGTAAGAAAAAAGTGGGGGTTGAAACACCTTTTAATACACAAAGAAATAATAATATATGAAGCGAAAGGCCGCATCCTAGCGAGTCTGCTCGGTATCCTAAACAGCACCCCTAGGACCCAAAGGGGCCCTAGTGGGAAAAAAAAGGACCCAGCCCCGGGCCAATATTCCGAGGAAGGCCCCGGTCGGTCGCGGCGCCAGTGGTGCGGGATCCTACTCCGTCCCGCCTTCCTGGGCCGGCGCCCGGCCTGCACGCGGCATGCGGCCTCCCTCCTCACGAGCACGGCCCGCAGCGCGCCCTTTCCCCCTCGCTGAGCGGCTCACCCCCCGAAGGGGACAAAAAGCTCAGCCCGGGTTGAGAGGCAGAGGACGCCGCGCCCCCACCCCACACCCCCCCAGACCCCCCGCCCCAGGACGCCATAGGATCAGGTACAGGGCCCTGCAACCCCCCCCCTCCTCCCCCCGCGCTGGAGCCGTGCAGGCCCCCCTTAGCCATGGCCCAGCCCAGCCCTTTTAAGCTCGGTGGTGCCAGCCCCCCCCCCCTGCTATCGAGCCGGGGTTTCCTCTCCTTCTGGGGAAATCTGCCCTGAGGGACCCCAAGCATATCCCGCTCCTTCCAATATCAGGATTTGGGCCGGGAGTATTCTCTGGCAGGGCTCCCCTGCATCCTCCTCTGCCCCACGCAGTCTATCCCCCTGCCCATCCTCATGGGATGATTTGATACAACAACTGCCTAAAGGGATGAGCTGGGGCGCTAGTTCGAGGTTAGGGAGCTGCAGAGAGGAGATTGCCTCAATCGGGCAGGACATTAGGGCAAATAGCTACCCGGTAAAAAACGCTTGAGGAGGCCATGATAACCGCGAAGATAATCGCTAAAAACCCCCCTTTATTCTGGGGCAAATGTTACGGTCAGGGGTGGCTCGACATGTGGAGGGTTTTTAGACAACCGCGGCGCGGGAACAACATTAGAGTTGGGGGGGCTCCGGAGCCCAGGGGGAGGGGATTGAGGCCCTCCGGATTATATTTAACCGCATACTTGGAGAAAAAATCCTCCCCGCCCCATAAAGCTTGAGGGGGGCCCAAAAGAGCGCTCCGCCCAAAAGGGTTCTCTCGCTCCCAGGGATGTTTTTTGCTCCCTACTGCCCCATCGGTGAAGAAGCAATAAGGAAAAAAGGCCCGGGGCGCCTAACAGCATCGACTTTGGGGACCCCTATCAGTCTTCGCTGCCCCTCTCCGGGTACGTTGCAAAAGCGCCGCCACCTTTTAGACCGTGTTTGTATCCTGAAAGAGAATCGTATCTTTTTTGGTGGATTTTCCGTTTGCTCTCTCGGCTGGCTTTGAGGGCGTCAGTTTTCCCCGGGTTTTTGCTGCCCCCCCCCCCCCCAAAAATTTCTCCAATCCCCTGAAAACCACCCAAAGATGGACGTTTGGGGGAGCTGTCTGTACTCCCCCCCCACCCCCACCAGTAGGGGAGTCGGTTGTACTCGCAAGGGACCTCTCGGGACCCTTTCCCTTCCCCCAAAAAACCCCGACGCTCCCCGCCCCGCTAATTGGGACTTTCTGCTGTTTGGGGGCCTTAACCCCCCGTCCTCTCCTCTTGGAGCTATTCCCCCCTTAGAAGCTTTCATTATCCTTCTACATTTGATGGGGCTAGGGATGTTTATTTTCTTGTACAAAGGATGACCGCTAGCTGTTTGCCTCACAGTTTGGGTTTTTTTACCCTTGTTTTTTGAGAGCATTTGCTGCTTCCGGATTCTCTCTCCTCCTTCTGCTTTTGGTGGGGGGGATTTGAGAGTTTTTTTTCACTCGGAGGGGGGGGGCCTCCCCTGCGGCCTTTTCTAGGAGACCTCGTGGGACCCCTTTACCCTCCGAGCCCCATAAAAGGCGCACTTGCGCCAAAAGGGTTTAACAAAGAGCGGGGGCTGGGTCGGGGGATATTTTTCCTCTGTTTTGGGTTTCCCCTGCTTTCTCGGTTTTTTTTAGGTTTTTTAAACCCGGTTGTTTTCTTTGTCTTGTTGTGGGGGTCGGGTTTGGGGTTCGCCCCCTCGGTTTTTTGTTGTCTCCCTCCCCGTCCCCCCCACCACCCACCTTTCCCTATCTCTTTTTTAATTTTGTGCCCCTCAGGTGCGGTTTAGTTGTTTTCTGGGGACGATCCCTTTTTTGGCAATCATCTCAAGGTAGCCCCCATCTACTCCGGGAAATGGTGTTGTGTCACTTTAAACGTTAAAGGACTTAACTCTGACATTTTAAAGGTTGGTTGGCCTGAAGGAAAGTAGGTCCTCGAGCCGACATTGTGTTTTTTCAGGAAAAACCCATTTTTCTCCCAAAAGGGTCATTTGCTTTGCTGGCCCTATTACTCCCCCGCTTTTTCTGCATTTAATGACAGGAGACGAAGGAGTGGCTATATAAAAGCCAACCCTGTTGATTGGGTTGAAGGGATGTGGCTGACCCGGAGGGGGGGTACATACCCTTAAAGCTACATGGGGCAAAACCATTATTTATGCAAGTGTATTCGCAAAAAGTCTCACAGGTCCCCCTTCCCAAATAGGGCTTTTCTAAGCTAGCAAAGTTCTCCTCTGCAGCCCTGCTCCTTGGGGGGGGGTTTAAAAATGATTTTTCTCGGAAAGCCCTGGATAATGTAGTATGGGTGGGGGAAAGACCCCAAATCCCCACTTGCCAGATTGTCCACAGCCTTTAGAAAGTCATTCGTCCATGGTTTTGTTGCTTGGAGGACAATATCCCAAAAATAAGGAGTACTTTTTTTCTCCCACCCCCACAAAGCACACTAGGCTTGATTACTTTTTCGGCTGTCCCAACATTGGGGTTTCGGGCTCCCAAATTTTAGCCCAAACATGGTCGGTCAGCCCCAGTACGGTCAATTTAAATTTAAGCTCCAGCTTTGGGGCTATGCATTTGGGGGTGAATGAAACACTCTTAAAAAGGCAGCTCAAAAGGGGCAGTTTGGGGAGTGCTCAGCTTATTTTGATCTAATGTAGGGTTTTGTCTCTGACCCTCGTCCCTTGGAAGCCCCCAAGAGTTTTAGGGCAATTGATTGCCTAGGCACCAAGCTTAAAAGAGTCCAGAAAAAATACCCGATTTCGCACCCCCTAAAGGGATGGGGAAGCAAAAATGGCATTTCCTAGGGGGTTTCAACTTTGAGACGTATAGTCTAAGTCCGAAAAAAGCCTTAAGGATTTAGCCCCGCAAAGGTGTGGAGAAACTCCTTCTACTCGAACAAAGGTTTTGAATTGGGAACAAAGCCCCCACGCTATTGAAGAAACTGAAAAAGCGTCAATTAATCTATGCCTCAAACACTTAAGGACGGGGGGTTTCACGGGTATGACCAAAGTCCCTGGGTGAAATCTTCCCTTGGGTTTTTTCTCTGAGCCCATGCGATGCCCTCGCCCTAAACCCCCTGGGTAGGAGCCCCCAAAATCTTATCGGGAATTCTACAAAAAACCCCTCCTCGCTCCGCAGGAGGGGTGGATTCTTGGTGCCCCTTCAATTAGGGAAAAAAGGGGAAGTCATTAAGGCCTCCCCCCTCCCGGTTTTGCCCCCCGGCCCAGATGGGGGTACCCTACTATACTTTAAAATTTTGTAGACTCGCATAGTGGGAAACTTATAATCATTTCTGGGAGGAGTTCCCTTCCCAAACTCCCCTGTACATTTTGTATTAATTTGATTCAAAACCAGGAAGGGACCCGGGCAGTGTGTTACCCGCCGTTGGTGGTCAACTTAAAAGGAAGTCTATCCCAAAATCCTGGCCAACAGAAATAAACCATTGGGCTCCCTCGTGTAAAAAGGGCCGGTAGGGGGTTTTCCCTTCGGCGGGGGGAGTAAAAACCCCGGCATTTAAAACCTGTGGTTTCTTTTAACCACCTTTTGGCCCAGCGGCCTTTATCCCCTTTCCTGATGTGAAAAAGGCTTTTTTTAGGTGCAGTGGCCCTTCCTTTTTGGGCTCCTCGGCTAGGGTTTCCCGGGCCTTCCTGGGGCAGTAGGGTTTAATTTCCCCCCGGGGTCCCTTTTAAAACCCCTCATTTTTCTCCGATACCTTTGGAATTAAAAAGGTATGACAGGGCTGCCCCTTTCCCCACTCCCCTTTGCGTTTGCATTGTTGCGGGCCCAATGGGCTCAACCCGTTGGGCCTAAAGTTAGGGATAAGGAGTTTAAAGGCCCCCTTTCGCGGACGTATTTTTTGCCCCACGAGACCAAAAGTTTTCCCTTCCTTTCATGCATTTCGTGAAATTTGGGGGGTCCGGGATAAAAGTCAAAAAACCCTCAAAAACAGAGGCCCTTCAATCAACTTTCCCCTGAGGTTTACCCCCCCTCAAAAAAAAATTAACCCCCCAACAAATGGCAAACCCCAATCGCTCCAAATACCTGGGATCCCGTTTAAAAGGCCCAATATCCCCCCTTTAGCGCTTAATTTTTCCCCCCCCTTTTTTTGATTTGAAAAGTTTTAACTCCTAGGGGCCCGCCTTCCCTTTCTTCTAGGTAGAATTAACTCGGTCAAAATGTCCCTTTACCAAAAAACCTCTTTTCTTTCGAGACTCTCCCGGAGCGGTCCCCCCTGAGTGAGCTACGCTCATAAAAAGCTACCCAAGATTGTGTGGGCCCGGGCAGGATAAAGGGGAGCCAAAGTGTTTTGAAAGGCCCCGTGGGGAGTGGGGGACGGCGGCCTAAAAACCTCAATATATTGGGCCCCCCAATTGGTTTTTTTTCCAGTTGGTCGCCCCCCGGCCTTACCAAAATGGAGGGGGGAAAAAAGAAAAACTGTGGCTTGCACCCCTCCACCCCCTGCATTCTATGGCATTTCGAAACCTTCCCCTCCCGGGGATACCTATTTGGGTCAAAACAAATTCAAAGAGCAGATTTTGGAATTCAGTTGCGGACCCGATTTCAGTTGTTCCAAGCCACCCATGGCTTCCTTTTTTGCAACCCCCTTTTTCCCTGTGGCTCTTTGGGTTTGTGGGCCCCTGGCTGGGGGGTGGTTACCGTTTGTGGTGTTGCTCAAGGGAGGGACAGGAGGTGTCCGTTTTTACCCCTTTTGAGGGAATTTTTCCCCTGAGAAAAATCCCCCATTTCTTACCTCCAGATAACTCACTCTGTCTTCCCTGTTTGGCCATCTACCCCCTCGTCCCGACCTCCTTCGAGCGCTTTGTAAAGGGGCACAGTTTAAGGGTCTCTTTTCCCCCATCTACTCCCTTTTTTCGAACGCCCCCTTTCTGAAAACCCCCCCCCCAAAAAAAAAATGGCCCGTGGGAAAGTATTAGGTAGGGAAAATAACCCCTCCCTTTATGCAGGTGATTTGGGAAGCGCGGCGAAATCCTCAGTATGTATCCGATAAAGAAAAAATTTACAAAAATACTTTTTTTTGGGACCCTACCAGGGTCCCGCACAAAATGGAACCCCCCGTCCCATCGGTTGCTGGCGATGTTGCTCCTCAGTGGGTACGCTGCCCATATTTTTTGGGATTGCCGATTATTCAACCCTTTTGGTAAGGTAGGGGTTTTTGCTGAGGTTTTTGGGGGGGAGGAAACCCCTTGGACCTCTCACCTTTTTTGAGGGGGGGGCAAGGGGGCTATCTAAAAAAAGGATTCCAAAAAATTATGTTACATTCCTTTTAAAGGACCCGGGGGGGCCTAATTTTCCAGGTGATGGAGGCAGACCACGCCGCCAAGTAGAGGGGGGCTTGCCCGAGGCTCACAGAAACCGCCCAATGGGTTTCTAATGCCTGCTCCATGCAAAATGGATTCTTTTGATAAAATTTGGTCCCCATGGGCATGCACCCGTTGTTTGGGCCATCTTGCCAAACCTTCCCTTCTTTCACCCCCCCCCCCCTCACCCTTCCCCCCTTTTGCTCTGTCCTGGTTTTTGTTTTATGTGTTTCTTTTTGTTTGGGGTGGAAGTCTTTTATCATGGGCTTAAAGAGTAACCCTGTAAGCCCTTTTTAAATTTGCAGCCCCAATGTTATTTCCCTTTAGGTTTGATTTTTTAGTTCAATGCCCGTTCCACTGCCTTAGCGTGTACTTTTTTTTAGGTGCAATTTGACCCTTGTTTTATTGTTTTGTCACAATAATTGAAAAAAAACAAAAAAAATTGTCAATTAAAAAAAAAAAAAAGGTAAAATATAAATATAATATTACAAAAAAAATTTATAATTCTATATAAAATTTAAAAGAAAAATATATAATAGTATAGAATTCTATATAATGCATAAATAGAATATGTGTAAAATAATATATAATAATATAATAATAAAAAAAATATGTAAAATTTTTAATAAAAATAAATGAAAAAAATATAATGTGCGAATTCTATATAATACATAAAAAGAATATGGGATAATTTAAAATAATATATATAATATTTAAATATTTTTTTTGTAATTTAAATTTTAAATTTAAAATAAAAAAGAAAAAATATATTTGTTTAGATTTTTTTTAAAAGCATAAAAAGAATATGTGATAATATTTTAAATATTAATAATAATAAATATAATATATGTAAAAATTCTATTAACCAAAAATGAAATATATAATAGTATAGAATTCTATATAATACATAAATAGAATATGTGATAATATAATATATAATAATAATAATAAAAAATAATATAATAATAATAATAATAATAATAATAATAATAATAATAATATAATATGCATAGACCTATGCATTTCTATATCACCGTTATTTAAACCATAAGCGCGGCATACGTTTGTATACATTTACATCCGCTTATCTATTTAGAAAATGTATCAATTTTTATGCCCCAAACTTAGTCTCCGCCGTGGGTTTGGGGTTTCTGCAGTTTTTGACAAATTTTGGTGATTTTGCCGTATTTAGAGAGGGGAAAAAAATAGGTCGGTTTAATTAGAATCTGCTGTTTTTACCTCGGTTCAGTCTTTTCCCATTTTTTGCCCTGGTTTCCCTATTTCGCCCATTCCCTTGGAAAAGTCCTATAATGCACAGTTCCCGGCAATCATAGAACTGTTCTAAGGTTTTTTTTTTAAAAAACGTCGGTTTTTGAAAAAACCCCCTCAGAAAATCTAAAAATGTGTGATCAGCTCGGATTTTTATGGTGCTCAATGGGGGGGATTTTTTAGTCAGATTTTTGCAGATTCTAAAAACTGAATTTTTG
>JAODAL010027488.1:0-54882 GCA_025379985.1 Phyllomedusa bahiana
GGCCTGTCAGTATAAAACTAATGCATGTTTTTAGCAGCATTACATCTCTTCGCTGCCATGAAAGACACAGCACCATTATGTCAATGTGGTTATTTTTTGGAGCTGCAGCCCAGTCCCTTTCTGTGGCCATGAGGATCATGAAGTTTTGGGGCAGTGTTTCCAACTCAGTCCTCAGAACCCCCCAAAGGTATTTTTTGGGGTATCCCACAGATTACTACAAAATTTAAAATCCCCTGGCAGCATAATTATATCCCTGTGTAATGCAAGGAAAGCCAGAAAAATGCCTGTTGGGGGGGTCCTGAGGACCGGAGTTGAAAAAACCACTGATTTAGGGGCATGAAAAATTTAGCTCTAACATCCCAAAATTTCATGCCAAAATTTAGCTAAATGCGCCTGTTTATGAACCCACTCTACAGAGATCAAAAATCAGTGCATTAAAAGCTAGTACAAGATTTTTGGTTCAGCTAACCACTTTGAAAAGGGGTTACCTGTTTCAGCAGTAATGCGCCCAGAAATGCCGTATCAAAAGCTATAAACCTATTTTTCTAGTTCTGTGAGCCCCCCCTGCACGCCCCCAAAACGAAATCGCACATTCAAGGATGTGGGCGCTCGTAATGCACCTGAAAAGGGCTGGGACCATTTAAACATGTAGTGAACAGGGGGGGCTTCATTTCGGGCTGAAAAGACGCCAGATATCTGGCGAAAACCCTGTTATGAATGTCGCCTTTAGTCTTGGTACTTTATTGTTGTCATATTGATAAGTAAATGAGACCTGATTCATCTTAAATACTTCTACTATAATGATTTACAGATTCAGAAAAACACTTGCACTGAGCATAAGCAAGGGAAAAAAAAAAAATTGTCCCAACTAAAATTACCTCTTCCTGACATACAGTATATGGTTGTCCTTAAATTTAAAATTTTAAAAGCAAAATTTCCCTTAGTTCCAAAAAATGTTCTTTGGGCTATGCTCACACGGTTTTTTTGGGGGGTTTTTCTTTCCCGAAATCCGTCCCAGTCATTACGTAATCCACAGTTCTCATGAGAACTATGGATTCCCTCTCCTCTCCCCTCGCCGTTTTTCGCGAGTGCAGAGAAAGTGACATGTCAATTATTAGGCGGGATACGCCCCGTGATAATGAATGTCAATGGGGGTTACGGGGTGCTGCAAAACCCCCCCCCCGCCACACCCCCGCTGCAGGCACCGGCGAATTGGGGGGCGAAATCCGTCCCCGCAATTTAAAGTCATGGAAAGCCGTGTGAACATACCTTAGAGTAGACTTTTTATTTTTTTTGGAAAAGTACTTTATTCTACTTATATTATTTAAATATTCATAACAAAGTTTCTCTACAAATAAAAATTTGGTCGCAATCAGAAAAAAAAAATTTTTAAAAAAGGAGTACAGGGCATGCTTTTTTGGCAGCAAAAAAACAATGCAAACACAATAGATATCAGCCCAGCACCATAAGCACTAAAAACAGGGAACAGGAATTTTTTGAAAAGCATTTTTTGTACTTGGAAAAAATGAAAACTTTTAAGTCCTTTTAAAAATTGTTTAGGATGTGTCGACCAAACTTTATTTTTGACTGTTTTATGGTTTAGTGGCTAGCCCCAATTGGGTTGTGCCTGCGCCCACCCAAATGGGGCTGTTTTTAATAAAGAGTATTTTATAGCTGGGCACCCCTTTTCCTGAGATGTGTAAGTCTGAACAGACCCCAAGAGAGATAAATTATAGAGTGGGTTCCCATCTGTATTAAGGTCCCCTTTTGCTGTGGCCTTAAGTTTTGATGAAACAGTGCACTAAAACCCCTCAAGTTTTCTGTTTTCAAAGTAGCAAAATTTTTTTCCAAAAAATTCCTGTTACCTTGGACTGTTTTTTAGTGCTTGTAGAGTGCTGCTGATATTGTGTTGTGTTGTATAGTTTTGCTACAGTTGTCAATATGGAAAAGCGAAGTCCTGTCTTTCTGCACCATTCTGATTTTAATAGACAGAAAGGCAAATATACAAAGACCTAAAAACCTTGTGGGGCGGGTTTTTTTGTTGTGTTACCAGATTTCCACCAAAGTGTGTTTTTGTGAAAACCTAGCTGTAACCTGAATTGTTTTCTGTGAGAAGGCTTCTCTTTCAGCAAAAAGTATGTATGTAAAGCTAAAGTGACTGAGAGTAGTGACTAAGTGTTAAGGACCACTGCCCCTGTTTAATCTGTAGGGACATACTGCTTGGACCGTTGAGAACTTTGTAACACATTTTCCACCAAGAGGGGGTTTGTGAAACGGGTGGCCTTTATGTAGAGTGAGGTAAAAAAAGGGGCGGCAGAAAAAAAAAAGGGATAGAGGAACCAAAGTTAGGGGTCTAGGACTGGGGTAGCTGCAAAACTCATAACCCCAGCCATAGAACTATAATGCTTCTAAAATTTGTTGTAAATTTTTTTCAAAAAAAATCCCAAAGCATAATGTTTTCTTGTGACAACAATGATGAGTTCAGCACAAAAAATGGTTCTTGCCATTAAACCCCCCCAGCTGGGCAATCTTTTTAGACCCCTCACTTCAGTAACAGAAGCCCCCAGGGATAGGCCCCCAATTGCACAGTCGTAATTTTGGGGGACTTTTAAAAAAGAATTACACCCATGAGCAGCAAAGTCTAAAGCAACTTTAATTTACAGCACTACCAAGGTTTTAGTTTTGTTACTTTGTGAAAATTTTTGCTATGTAATCAAATGCCCCAATAGATTAAGGCCTGTTCAGGTGGTGTTTTTTTTCTCCATGTTTTGCATATATTGGGGGAAAGATAAGTAAAGGGTAATCCAGGGCCCATAAAACAAGAGCTAACAGGTGTTTTTCTCATATCATTCAAAAAAATAGGATTCCTGGGATACTGGGTAACTCTAGTCTGTGCACCCCCTAAAATTTCATCACTGTGAGAATCTTTAAAAAATTTCAAAAACCAAAAATGAAGCATAATAAAATTTTTAAAAATTATAACTATCCAATGCTGACAAAATACTAAGCAGTTTGATCACATCGAATTTGATATGGGTCCCCACTTGAGAAGATTATATCTTAACCTAAAAGGCCCTTTAATGCCCTTTATTTTTTAGTTTTGCCCCCTGCTTTAAACAGATGAACCTTTTTTTTTTTATTAAGTGATCTAATTGTACGAGGACTTGTTTTATGCAGAGAAGTTGTATTTTTTGGGGGGCATAGTTTTTTTTCAATTTTTTTTAACCCTTAACGCCTTGGGTATGCATACCCAGGTCTTTTGGGGTTTTAACCCCCCTGGAGTATACATAGTCCGGGGATCGGCGAACTATAAAGCAGAGTTCGCCCCCGATCGGCGGGGGTGCACTGTATATTCGCGACATCCCGCAGCATTGGCCCCGACCCCGGACGCCGGGGGGGGGAAAACCCCTTTAAATTTCACACCTCGGGTCGCAATAACAAAGGGGAGACACAGGAGGAGATCGCTCCCCCGCGTTCTCCCGGCGACAGCAGCGCAGGGGGATGCACGATCCGGCAGCTCCTGCCCTCTGACAGACAGCACGGGGGATCGTGACTGACATTGTCTTTGGAACCATGCCGCAAAAGCTGTGCTTTGATTCCATTAAGAGAGATCTAAAGATCTTCATTCAAATCCCCTAGGGGGAAAAAAAGTAAAAATAAAAAGGGGAAAAAAGAAAAAAAAAGTGAAAAACAGTAAAACATAAACACGAAAAAAAAAATAAAACACTACCCACCTTTTCCCCTTTTCAAACGCCAATCCCCCCCAAAAAAAATAAAAAAAAAATAAAGTCCCAAATTTGGTTTTAATGCGCGTGGTAACGCTCCCCTTAAATCTGCTTTTAATTTCCCCGTCGGTTTGAAGCCGAAAAACAAAAAAAAAAAATCAAAAAATTTAAAGATTTTTTTATCCTGCAGCAAAAAAGGAAAAAAGTGATCAAAAACCCTAAAAAAACCCAACGTTGTCCCAATTAAAACATCATTCTCCCGAAAAAAAAAAAGTCCAAACAGGGTCTTATACGGAAAAATAAAAAAAGTTTATGGCTTCAAAAGATAGCGATGCATAAATTTTTTTTACAAAAAAAACATTTTTTTTTTTTTAAAGTGTTTAACATAAAAAACTAATAAATTGGGATCACCGTAATCATATCAACCCACTGAGAAAAGTAATTATTACAGATACTGCACATGACGCTGTTAAAAAAAAAAAATAAAAAACATACTAGGATTGCTTTTTTCTTCACTTCCCTCCAAAAAAAGGTTTTAAATGATAAAAAAGTCTTGTCCCCCCAAAAATGATCCAAAAAAAAACGCCAATCATCCCGAAAAAAAAACAAGCCTGCATACGCTCCATAACAGAAAAAATAAAAAAGTTATGGCTCCAGGGACTATGGCGATGCAAAAATGTTGTTTTCTGTTTGAATAAAAGTTTTTTTATTGTAAAAAAGAGTAAAAAAAAAAAAAAAATATACAAATTGGGTTTGCTTAGAAAAATGACCCTGAGTAAAGGTAGCATGTCATATCTAACGGCGATGCCGCTTAAAAAAATAAAAAAATAAAAAACACTACAGGTTTGCTGTATTTTGTTCAAAAAACGCCTCACAAAAACCATTAAAAAGTGAACAAAGTCTTGTATGCACCCCATAATGGTACCAATAAAACATCAATTCACCCCCCCCCCCAAAAAACAAGGCCCTAACGCTCTGCACACAGCAAAATAAAAAAAGTTATGATGCAGAATGGGACAAAAAAAAACGCAATTTTTTATAGACCTATTTCATTGTGTAAAAGTTAAAAAAATAAAAAATATATAAATTTATCCATTGCAATTGTACCGACCCCCATAGAAAAGTTACCCAAAACATTTACGTGGCATGGCGAATGCTTTTTAAAATAAAGTCAAAAAAAAAATGGTGGAATGCTTCCCCCCCCCCCCCCAAATTTTCATGGCCCAATGCTAAAAAAAAAAAACGATGGAACCCTGTCACCCAAAAATGCACAATACACCCCTAGATGAGATCCCGGGGGTTTAACTAAAAATGGGGCGACTTCTGGAAGGTTTCACTGTTCTGGTCTTTGGGGGATTTGCAAAAAGGCATGGCCCCCCAAAATCCCGCGTTCCAAAAGCCAAAAGCTCCCCCTCCCTTGTATGCCCCGCCATGCACCCAAACAGCAGTTTTTTACCCCATGTAAGGTTTGCCGAACTGGGGGAAATTGCTTAAAAAAGTTTTGGGGGTTTTTTTTTTCCAGGGTTCCTTTTTAAATATGAAAAATTTTAAGCTAAAATTGCGATTATGGAAAAAAAGTTTTTTTAATTTTCATAGCCTAAAGCTAAAAAAAAAAAATTTTGAAAACTGTGGGGTCGATATACTTACTACACCCTTTTTTATACCTTTGGGTTTTAGTTTCCCAAAATTTTTTTCTTTTTTTGGGGTTTTTATTAAGTTTTTGCACCTTAGGGCCTCTTCAGACCTGAAATGGGCCTAAATAAAATTGCTTGAAAATGAGACCCCAGAGTCCATAGGTTTTTTCCCTCCTATTTGGGGCTTAGGGTAGCCAATAATGCACTAGGGCCAATATGGGTATCTCTAAAAACGGCAGAACTGGGGGAATTTATTTAAGTTTCATTTACCTGTCCCCTTTACCCCATTCCAGTGAATAATGGATAAATATTAAAATCTGCAAAAATAGTGAAATTTTGAAATTTCACCCCCCACTTTTTTTTTAATTTCTGTGAAATTCCTGAGGGAAACAAATTCCAAACACGTTTTACATAGTTAAGGGGTCTAGTTTCTTAATGGCACATTTATGGGGGGATCTAAAAATGCAGGCCCCCCAAAGCCAGTAAATGGGGCTGATCCCCAAAAAATTTCTATTGCAAATTTTCTTGAAAAAGGGGGGAAAAATTTCTTTAATTCTAAGCCCCCCAATGATAAAAAAAAGGAATTTTAAAAATTATGCCAACCCTTGTGGACAATTTTGGGAGTGCTAGTTATAAAACTATTTTGTGGTGAAAAAATTTCTTTTGTATCAGAAATTTTGAAAAATTTTAAAATCAAGATTTTTTAAAAATTTTCATAAAATTTGATATTTTCACAAAAAAAAAAGGATTGTAAGGATAAAATTTTCTTTCTAACTTAAAGCACAATGTTCACGAGAAAACAATCTCAGAATCACAGGATAGGGTAAAAGTGTCAAAAAGTTATTCTCCAAAAAAGTGACACATGTCAGATTTTAAAAAAAGGGGTTGTTAAGGGAAATCAAAACTGGGGTCCTTAAGGGGTTAATAAATTTTCACAACGTGAACTTCTAATTCTAAAGGTTATTATAGTCGTGTAGATATCCAATATGTGTAGGTTTCTTTTTTTTGTGTAATGTAGGCATAATAATCCTTATATTAAATACTTATGTTTATTTTATTATTCTATTTTTTTCTATACTTTTTTGTTTTTTATACTTGTTTTTTAATCTCGTTAAAAGATAACTACTTTACACTTTTTTTTTTAATCTTAGCAATGTATTAGCATACTCCTGTGTCCTAACCGCAGACTTGCTATGCAGACAGCCTTTGGGCTACTCTGGGTCTCCAGGGCTAACTGTACAGACATTCCCCAGGAGTCCCGGTGACTCGATGGAGAAGGAGAATGCCCTTAATTACGTTGTGTTCATGGACCATGGCAATCAAAGGGTTAAATGCTGGAGATCAGAGGCTTTCCACTCCCCAGCATTTACAGAAACTGCTTTAGGAACAGAGCTGTTACCTACAGCTTCATTCCTAGCACAGTTGCAACACTGAGAGCTGCAAAACCCCTCTGTCTGCAGCAATATCTTTTGGCGTCAGTGTAGACAGATGACCTGCATCATTCACCATCAAAAGATGGTGGGTGGTCATTAAGGAGTTGACACTCCAATGACCCCTCCGGCCATTATTCATATTAATTGTGGCATGACCAGGGCCCCCGATAGGGTTGTACAGGGGGACTGCCGTATGGGGCCCGGGCCAAAGTGTGAAACAAGGGGGCCCGCTGGCAGCCCAGTAGTGTTCAGGGCCCGGTGCCGTGAAGCTCCTTCATGGTTCCACTGCCTCTCCTCGGCCAGACAGCCTAATAACTAATAGCCTGTGCAGCCGCCGAGCTTCCGGAGGAGCACCCCTGCGCTGCCGGCGTGATGACGTCACGCCGGCAGTGTCGAGGCAAAAGAGAAGGACACTATGCCGGGAAGGAAGATAGGTAAGTAATAGTGTTATTATTTTTATTAAACCTGCCTGGGGGACAATTTACCTTTTGCCGCGGGGGGCCAAATTTACCACCCTGCGGGGGGGCCAAATTATACCACCTGCTGGGGGGACAAATTTTTTACCCCCTCCCTGGGGGGCTTTTTATAAAACTTTTTGGGGGAATTTAAAAATACCCCCGGCCGGGGGGGGCCTTTTTTTTTTTTTTTATACACCTCCCTGGGGGACCAATTTAAAAAACCCCTGCTGGGGGGGCCAAATTTTCCACCTCCAAAAGGGGGGCCAAATTTACCACCCTGTGGGGAAACTAAACCTGTTTGGGGGGCCCTTTATAAACCAAGTTGGGGGGAATTTAAAACCCCCTGCCTAGGGGCCCCTTTATTTCCCTTTTAACTTTTAACCTGTTTGGGGGGCCCCCAAAATTCTCCCAAGCTTGGTGGGGAATAATTCCTCCTAAGAAACCTCCCTGGGGGCAAAATTTACATGTTTGGGGGGGGCCTTTTTATACCAAAGCCTGGGGGGGCCCCTAATTCTCCTTTAAGAAACCTGCTGGGGGCCCCCCAAATTTTCCTCCGGGGGGGGCCTGCTGGGGGCCCCGAATTTCCTGCCTTTTGGGGGGGGCCCAAATTACCTGCCTGGGGGGGGGCCCTTTCTCCTTTGCCCTGGGGGCCAAAATTTCCCTTTGCCTTCGGGGGGGCCCAAAATTTTATATCCTTACTGTGGGGGCCTTAATTTCCTTAACAGGGGGGCCCTTAATTTCCCTAATGGGGCCTTAATTTAAAATAAGGCCTGAAAGGGGCCCCAATTCTAAAGATTTTAGGGGAAAATTCTAAACAATCGGGGGCCCCAAAAAGCCCCCGGGGGAAGCCCAAAAAAAGCGGGAAAAGGGGCCAAAATTTTTCCTCACTGGTCGGGGGCCCAACTACATACTCTGTTGGGGGGAAAACTTAAATCTACCAAAAAAGGTCCCGGGGCCCCCAAATCTACCGGGGGCATTTGGGGGAAACCCCTTCATTCTCCTTTACTTTTCTGTGGGGGGACCAAAAATTTCCCCTTTTTTTCCTGTTTTGGGCCCCCTAAAATTTTTCCTGTCAATTTTTTAAAACCCAAATAAAATTTTTTTTAAAATTTTTTTTCCCTCACTAAAGGGCCCTTTAACCCTTCCCCTGCAAATTAAAAGGGGGGGATAAACCCCCCTTTTACTTTATAGCTTCAGTGGGGAAAAATCTAGGCGAATTATGCGGGGAGCAGGTAGAGCACTTTAAAAGCGGTTTACCTGACCCAAGAAGTGTCGCTTTTAGTCTAAAAAGCGCTAAATCTAGGGACCCGCAGTAGAACAGGTTTCATAGATTCTGGTCATTTACACTATTTTTTGGGGCCCACAAAAAATTTGGGGGGTTTTAAGCCCCAAAAAAAATTATACATGTCGCCCAATTGTGTCTTTAAATTCATTTTGTAAGGTTCCACAAAAATAAAACCAGGGCCCACCGACATTTTGGGGGCTGTAGGGGCCCCTAAAATTTCCCTGATGGGGGCCCCGGGGCATGACCCCCCCCCAATGTTTTCATAAGGGGGATTCGTTTTAGATTGATTCTTTTAAAATTTTTGCTCTTTTTGCATTGATTTTCGCTATGCAAATGCAGCTTTTAATTAAATTCAGAACTGGATATTGACAGTACATGGCTGATCTAAAGAATCTCAACAGTAAAAAACGATTTTTTTAATTGAAAAAAATGTTAGAAAAACAATGCTTTGTTCTTCCGGGGTCATCTTTCAACCCCCGGGTTAAAAAAATTTAAAAGGGAGGGGCATTTGTTCGGGTTTTATTTTTTCTGTTTTAAGCTGTTTATTTCCTAATGTATATAGGAAAATAGCAGTATTTCCAACCATTTTATCACTTTTATTTGGGTTGTTTACCTCTTTTCAAACTTTCATTCTTTTTGGGTTAAGGGTTTTTCCCTAAATTCTGCTAGAGAGTGGGTAAAAGACTAACTGTCTTTGATGTGCCCCATCAGTGTTGGACTGTTTTTTTCTTGGGAACACGAGAAATCATTCTGAGGACCTATACAAGATATATGCATGTCCACTTTTTAAGAAAACCTTTTGGAAACTCCATTTTAAATTTTAAGGGATTTATAGATTGGGGGAATTAAGTATTTCTGATGATTGTTTTAAAAGCCAGAAACCAGTGGGGTTTGGGCTTTTGCTGGCCAAATTGGGACCCAAATTATAAATATTAATTGTATTATGAAGAGTAAAAAAATTTTCGGGGCGATAAATTTTAGGGGGTTAACAGGTCCCCTTTTTAATGGTATGTTTTAGAGGGTACAAGCTTTCTTCGTCAGACATGACGAAACTGAAAATTCACAGACTTTTTATACACATGAGACAGGGATCTTAAATTTTTTTAAAAATGAAAAAATTTGAAATTTATAAGCAGAGGGGGGTTATTTAGGGTATTATATTTTTCAGGCCCAAGAAAAAAAATTTCGGGAAAAATTTGTGAGGCATTACAAGAGGGCATTATCTCTTTAATTTTATCTTTTTGCTATAGATGGTGATTTGGGGGTCACAAAAAGTCGGGAACATGGGTGTGACATGAAGCTCAGGGATTTTTAAAGCCCTTTGCAAAGTTTGAAATTTTTGCATTAGCTTATATTCCCATCCATTCATTTCCCGCTGCGTTCATTAAGACTACAACCTGCAAGTCTTCTCTGGGAGATCTGTCCTGTCCTATTAATAGTGAATTGGTTCGAGTTCATTTTTTGCGGGACTTGCTTTTGGCAGAAAAATTTTAAAATCTTCAGCGGAGGGGGAAACCCTTCAAGTTGTTTTTTACCACAGTAGGGAAAATCTTTTATGATAGAAATGGAAGGAGCTTATCTATTCAAAATGCAACCCCCCCAAACCCTTTAATTTTATATTAGTTTTATTGATGATATCTTGGTCAATTTTAGACTGCCCGGTGAGAAAGCCCCCATTTAAAACCCCCCAAAGGGCCTTTTCGATTTTTTTTGTTGAGACGTTCATTTTTTCTCCCCGCCCTTTCCCCGAGCCATTATTTTTTTTTTTTTTACACCTTTCATAGACCCTTTAAAGGGGTTTTTTTTTTGCGGGGGCGAGAAAATACTTTTTAATGGTTTTTTTCTTACTTTCTATTTGAATATTTTGTGAAAACCGCAAAAAAAAATTTAAAATGGGAAAAAAATTTTGTAAAAAAAAAAATAAATTGCGCCAAAATTTGGCTTTTAGGCGTTCAACTTCGGTAAAAATTATGTTTTATCTGTATTTTAAAGGTTTTTATGAAACCCCCCCCAATTTCCAAACCCTGTAGGGTTTCCCTTTATGGTTTTGGTTTTTGTAAAAAAATTTCTAAACATTTTCTATTTTTTGAAAGTTGTGCCCCGGCGCCATTTTTTGCCAAAAAAAAAACTTTTTTGTACTCTACCCGGGCGTCCGTTTAGGCGGTATTTTTTGCGGGCTGAAACATACTTTTTTTTTGCTAGCAGCTTTTGGGGGGAAAGTGACTTTTTTTTCACTTTTTTTCCAAATTTTTTTGTGACGTAAAAAGACCAAAAAAACCAATTTTGACGTTTGGAATTTTTTTTTCCTCTAAAAATGTTTTAGGTACGGGGGTAAATTATGTTATATTTTTTTTAGTTTTGGGAAATTTTTTGGATGCGGTGATACCAAAAATGTGTAACTTTTTTTTTTTATTTTAATTGTTTTTTTTTGTAAAAAAGGGGAAAGGGAGTGATTTTTTAATTTAAAACTTTTTTATTTATTTTTTTCAACTTAACGTTTAGTCCCCCTAGGGCACTTCACCAATAGGGGCGCGATCCCTTAATACAGCCCAATGGCATTGCCTTTGACAAAAAGCCTTAGGCTGTACCAAGATGGGGTTTCCCCACCCTGCCTGGGGACGGGAAATGGGGCAAAAAAAAGGGAACATTGCAGCAATTTGGAGGGCCTTTACAAGGCCCCCGCTTTCTATGTCCATGGTCGGATCCCCGCAGTTTTCGTTGCGGGGGGCTTTGACGCCGTTTAAAAACGGCAAACCTTTTTCAATTTAATTTTAAAGGGGGCCCCGGCCCTCTTTTTTCCTCGGCATTTTTAAAATGTTAAAAGCAAGGGGTCAATGAACAATTCCGTCAGAAAACCCCCTTAACGACCCTGGGAAAGTACTCATAAGTCCCAGGGTCGTTAAGGGGGGGTTTTAAAATTTCCCTTTGCGATTTTTAAAAACTTTCCCCCCACCCCTCAATCTTTTAAAAATTACCCATTTAGATAGTGAAATCACTCTATATTCCACAATACCCCATTTAAGACTTTTCGGCTACTCAAAAAAATTAATATTTCCACAAAAACCAAACCCCGGGCAGGGAATACCTAAATGAGAAATGACAATTTCCCGTAATGGGCCCCCCTAGCCCGGTAAAAAAACCCCTATTTTTGTCCCGGTAGTAGCCCCTTTGGCCGATAGTAGCCCCCATAAGCCAGGTAATAGCCCCTATAGCCCGATAGTAGCCCCTGTAGTAGCCCCCTTTGCCAAAGGGTTTTAAAAACCCCCATAAATCAGGTTTTTAGCGCCTTTTGTAGCCCCTATAGCCCGGTAATAGGCCCCCATTTGTAAAGGTTTGTAAACCCCCAGTAGCCAGATAGTAGCCCCTATAGCCAGGTAATCGCCCCTATAGTCAGGTAGCAGCCCCTGCAACTACTGATAACAAAATAAAAAAAAAAAACTCACCTCAAAAAGTCCCCCCAAAACCCGGGCCCCGGAGCTGGGGACAGGGTAAAAACCCGGGGTGAGAAAACCGCCCTTAAGTCGTCACGTGGCTCCTAGGAATCCCCCTGGGGCTGCCCGAAATGCGGGCCCCCCCGCAACGCCTTTTAAATTTCAGGGGGGAAGGCAGGACGGAAATATCTGTCCTGCCCCTCCCCCTACCAGGGGAGCGGCATAGCGAGTGTGCAACTGCTGACTGACTCTGTGCGGATGTTTTACAACTTATATTAAAAAAATTTAAATGATTTAACTTTAAGTGCAGGTAACTTTTCATTTTAGATTTATATTACAAATGAGAGAAAATCTTAACTAGAAATGTACTTAGGATTACACAATTTTACAAAAATTTTAACCGAGCTTTAAGTTTTTCCCCGGGAAAAAATTAAATGGCTATCCCTTTAGCTCTTCGGTTTCTTAAAAAAAAAAAATGGAAAAAAAAAACCCCCAAAAGAATGAATGTTTAAAAAAGGAAAAATTTAAAAAATTTGTAAATGGATCTATGTGAAAAAAGTAAGGTGCACCTACTTTAGTAAATGTAAAACATATCATTTCTAATTATACATCATTGAGCTAAGTTTTCTTTTTCTCAGCAAAAGAGCAATTTTAGTCTTATCATTATAATACATAGAACCACAAATAACCAAAGGTTGTAAACATTTGCAATATTATCGTATTAAAACTCGTCATTTTTCTAAGGGTATTTTATCATTTACTACAAATGAGAGGAATCATTTGTCCATGGTATGGTAACAACTAAGAGCCCATGGTGCTGGCTCGAAACGCGTAGACAATTTATGTGTATATTGTCACGGTTTTCTTTTTAATGTTTTTATTCAGGATACAATAAAATCCATTTTTATACATCTTTTTTGCATGAGTGCTGGAAAAAAATTTCTTTTGGATCTATGTTCATTCATTTCATAGTTTCATAGTTTCATAGTTCGTAAGGCCGAAAAAAGACAAGACGTCCATCCAGTTCAGCCTGCTTATGAAAAGGTTGATCCAGGGGGAAGGCAAAAAACCCCAATGAGGTATAAGCCAATTGTCCTCAATTTTGGGGAAAAATTCCCTTTCCCCGACTCCATTCGGGGCAATCAGAAAAATCGGTTTGATCAAGACCCCTCTCCTGAATCTAGACACTATAACTTGTTATATTATTACTCTCCAGAAATGCATCTAAACATTTTTGAACTCCGTTATTGAATTCACCATGACAAGTCCCTCTGGAAGGGGATTTCCCACAGTCTCACTGCTCTTACAGTAAAGAATCCCTTTCTATGTTTATGTAGAAAACTTTCGTTCCTCAAGAAGTAGAGGATGCCCCCTTGTTCTAGATACAGTCCTGGGTATAAATAAATCTTGGGAGAGATCTCTATATTGACCATTCATTGCAGCCTGATGCCTGTAACATGAACTATCGATACCAAGCAGTATGGTGTGAGTCACACAAGTGAGTGGACTGCTCTGTTTTCTCTTTTGCGTGGCAAATGAGCACTACATAGATAATTGGGCCCCATAAGAAAAATCAAACTGAATTCCACTTCTGATGCTGGTTCATCTAACTACCTTCATTTCCCCCTTTTATTATAACAATAAGGCAATTGTGCCTTTTACATTTTTATTCCTCTTAGGTGACTTTGTCTTCTTACTTTATTTTGCTGAACTTGGGGTAATTAAAAGCCACCATTACAGATCAAAGGCAAGTTTTTTCCACTGGGAAAGTGGTCATGTAGCATATCAAAGAAGAACAGAAATGTCTCAGAAATCATTTGCCACAATTAGATTTACAATAGCTCTTCTGGTTCAAAAGTTAAACACAGAAGGTTCTCATGGTGGTGCATAACGATTGGATCTAGCACCTTCAAATATTTGTTTAGCACCAAGGAAAACACTTTGTTGTTGTTGCACATTTCTGTGTTAACTTTTGACCCATAAGAGATATTGCGAATCGAATTTTGACATTTGATTTCTGAGACAATTGTGATCTTCTATGATACCCTACATGACCACCTTTCCGCCGAAAAAAACTTGCCCTTGGTTCAAAATGGCAGCTTTTCAAGATGACAGTCATGTTCTGGACACAGTCTAAAAGATAGGCCCCTTCATCCATTACTTGCTTGGGCTTCCAGGTATGTCATTTTCAATTATGCTTCTAAAATAAAAGGGTCTCCTTGGACTTTTAACTGACCTTGTATTATCAACACCTTCAAAAATTGTTAAATAAATGAAGTGCATGTAGTAAACATAAAAATTTTAGGCTGTTAGCGCACATTTTGACCATAACTGTGAGAGCCCATCCACCAATGGCAAGGCCGCAGTTCAGATGAGGACCTACTTTAAATCTCACCTCTCATGGTGTTGTTTCAGGCCTCCACACTTTCAGGTCATGCGGGTCCAAGCTTTAGTCTGTTATTATCAAAACAGTCTGAATGGATGGGCGGAGTGAAAGACCAAAATAAAGGCAGCCACTCCACAATTCATACAAACCAGAAAATACACACACATATGTGTATTCATGTACATATATCTATATACAAATAATAGACACAGGAAGATAGAGGGGTCAGTTTAATATTACAATCTAAGATGAATAAGAGCTATATCCATGTAGATAAAGGTATCTTTGATGTACAACTGACCGTCCGCACAGGGATTATGTATAAATAAAATAGTCTAAAGAATGAAATTTGCTGAATCAGTAGAGGTATAATAAAGTGATCAACAGAAAGGAGAGGGCTAGAAGAGCAGTTACTGGGCTTTGTAAAGAAGTTATCACAATAAAATGATTGGAATTATATCATACTTGGACTTTTAGATGAATGTATGAATGACACACCAAAAATTGTCAAAAGGAGAATATGTTTGGTCTAATAAAGGTTATCGTTAAGAGGTAGTGTGTATTTGAATACTTTTGTATGATATTTAGACATATACAGGCAGCTTATACTCAATCAAGATTGCTATCTAACATGTACAGTATATGGTATATTTTACCAGTTTTCCCCACTGCAGGCTCCATTTCTAATTTTCAGTTGTCCCTGAGCTAATGGGCTACTATTATACATCCCATACAGTGCATATCATCAGAAGCAGTAGCAACTTGGAACACACTATACTGTAGAGCAGTATAGAGTAGCTGTGAATCAAGCACTCTGGGGAAATAAAACACTTAAAAGATTTTACTAGAGGGGATGAGTAGTTTAGGAGAGGACAGGAGTGGTATAAGAGTCTGCTAAGTGGAAAATAGGTATATTTACTAATATTACATAGTTTCTTCTATTTACTTGTAGTATTGATTTATTTGGTGATAAGATAGTGGCTATTCAAAGGAGTGTTCCCATCTTGTACATTGACAGAATGCCAATAGGATATTCCATCTAAGTGTGATAGGTGGGGCCCCAGCTCTGGGATCTGCACCTATTTCTGAAACAGGCCCCCCCCAGAGTCTTGGTACAGAATGGAGAGTCCGTCAAATTTGCACGCTACTCTCCATTTTGTTCTCTGTGAGTTTTGAGTACAGCCAAATGCACAGCTATTCATTTTTTGCAAACTCTAATATGGGAAGCCCATGAGTGAAAAGGGCCTGATATTGCCATATCCATATTGACTGGGCTTAATACTCATTACTGGATGGAAAAACCCTATTCAGATTCCTGTAAAAAGCTACAGAGACAATTTCAGAGCCTAATGATAACAACAATAGTTAATAATAATAATAATAATAATAATAATAATAATAATAATAATAATTTCTTTTTCAAACCTAGTTTTATTAATAAGTATGAAGTTAACAACATTACAAAAGCAAACACAGGCAGGTGTTCATCTGGCATAGATGACATATATGAAAACATAAGCACAAGGTCACTCTCCAGTACCGAAACGAACAGTCACTACTAATATAAGGATTATTAACTTCATCAAACACTATACATAGGTTTTATCACTCTAATATTAGCACTTTGCAATGATGATAAGCAGTAGAATACACAACTCAGAAATACAAAACACATATAAAAGGAACAATTAAATTCCAAAACAAAAAGTTGGAAAAATCCTTGATGATCTTTTGGACTCGATCCAGGCAGACCTCACTCAAAAGGCACCCCTATCGAGAGAAGCTGGTGATAAAGGCAATGCCTAGATCCCTTGAATAAGGCCCCCAGTTACCAAGAGACTCAACAATAGCTACGAAACTCTGGCGAAGAGGAGAATATTATCCATTCCCTCCATATCTTATTAAACAGATCCAAGGATTGGGTTTGATCTGCTCGGATCTCCTCCATCCTTTGTAAGTAAAAGATCTCTTTAAACCACTCCACTATGGTTGGCCGCTGAGTAAATCTCCATTTCCTTGGAAATAATAATTATTATTATTTTAAAACACAATTTATTTCCACAATTTATTGACATAAAATATGTCAAACAAGTACAATGGTGATGATAAATGACTAACAACTGGTATAAAGGGAGAGAGGACCCTGCTCGGAAAGGCTTACAATCTGCAAGAAAGAAGGAAAGAGACCGGAGGTGAGAGGCAGACATTTTTCTGGGGTGGAGTAGAGGCAACAGGGTTATTGTAAGTTATAGGCAATCTTGAAGAGATGGGTTTTCAGGTTGTTTTCAGGTTGTTTATGAGGCTAGTGAGAGTGGAGGAGAGTTTGATGTGTTGGGGCTTTGAGTTCCAGAATATGAGGGAGGTACGTTAGAAATCTTGGAGACGGGTGTGTGAGGAACTGACAAGAGGAGAGCAGAGAATTAGGTCCTGTGAGGAGCATAGATTGCATGAGGGAAGGTATCTAGACATTAAGGCAGAAATATAAGGGGGAGAGAATGTGGAATAACTTGAAATGAATTTGCCGGGCAATGGGTAGCCAATGAACGGATTGGCAGAGGGGAGGGGTGGAGGAGGCCCGAGGAGAGAGGTGGATAAGATGGGCAGCAGAGAAGGATGTTACAGTAGTCTAGGTGGGAGATAACAAGGGCATGGACTAGATGGACTAGCATTTTTGTAGTATCTAAGTTAAGGAATGAGCGGACTTGATACATATTTTTCAGGTGGAGGCATCAGACAGAGGTAAGGTCTTGGATGTGTGGTTTCAAAGACATAGAGAGTTAAAGGTTATCCCAAGGCAGCAGACTTGCGGGACCAGTGATAGTGAAGAGCTGTTGACTGTGATGTGATAGATAGATCAGGGGGGAGGGGTGATAGAGTGAGAAAAAAAAAAAATGATGGAAAGGTGGATAAGTTTTATGAATTATTAAATAAATATATATATAACTAATATATATATATTATATATATATATAGTATTACTTATATTATATATATATATATTATATATATATTAATATATATTATTTGTGTGCATAATAATACAGTATGTATGATCTAAGTAGTATTATGATAGTTCTTGTGGAAGAAAATTGTCCTATTTAATAAATTGCTTTCAAAAATTGATTCTAAGTTTGGATTAGTGAACCTAAATGGTTACTTTTAAGATCTATAAATTTTCGAAAAAAATTGTTTAATCAGTTTCCTTGGGATAACCTTTATGGAAAAAAGAGTTGAATGGGAAAATTATTAAAAATCTGACAAACCAAATGAAGTTGCTGCTGCACCTGCTAAGCAAAAACAGATTGAGGTCAGAGCAGGGAGTTTTGTTTGGGGGTGAACTTTACCCCCTACTATTTGAAGATGATTTGCGTACTATAACCCAGGAGAAAACAAAAGATTTTTTGAGCACAAAAGGATGAATGAAAACTGATTTTTTATGTTTGTTGAATGCTTGGATGAAGATCCTCCTATTTTCTTACTGCTACAGATTACAAAATGTAGTCGATGAAGCTGGGAATTATTGTACTGAAAACGTGACTGCCTTAAAGGACTGGAATTTGAACTATTTTTATGAGAAATTGCTTGGCATGCCCTTCAACTGACAAACAAAATAAGGAGATGATACCTGTACCCTGTCTAAGATTAGTGTTGCACTTCAGATTTGGGAGGGATTGGTTTAGTCAATCCAAATTTTGCCAGCAATCATGGGAAGATTGTCACCCAATTACCAGCCTTTTTCAGACAGGAAAAAGAAAGTGTATCCAATCAATGAATGAACATTTCCCTTTTTTCCCTTTTCTCGAAAAAAACGTGATTGGTTTTGTACTATAATTCCTGCGTCCCTAAAAGTTTGGGTCTGGCCAAACCTGTGTAAGGTCATAATTTGTGTTTGGGGTTTTGGATGTATGTTGGGTTTTTGGTTGCCCCTGGGGAAAAAACAGGGGAGTTTAAACCAGGGTATGGCAAAGGCAATTAACGTTTAGCTTTCGGCTATGGGTTGTGAAGAGAGACAGTGGGGATAGCCAGTCAGTCAGGGAGCTATGCCACAGTGAATGGGGACAGCCTGTCAGCTCTGAGAGAGACTAGAACAGAACACCCTTAGGGGGGTTCCCTGTGGGCTCAAGTGGGATTCGAATGGTGTTGAAATGAAATAGTTCTGGTTAAAAGCGGGAAAAGTGGGGAAGGCGGGTAAGGATCCCACAAAAGGGGCAGGCAGTGCCCGGAAAAAGAACCGGTTAGAAGACAGTGGCGGGAAAAAGGGCAGTAGAGGACCCCTAGAGGTAATGACAGAGGACCTTAGAAGGGTTGGTGAAGGTTGTACTGGAAGCCCCAGGCGTCATCTATAGTTTGGTTCTTGGTCAACCCCACACTTAAAGGGAAAGACTAAGGAGAATTTTTTAAATGTTGGGAAAACATGTGGTGTGCGAGAAAGAGTCCCCCGTGAAGTGAGAGTGCGTGCTGGAGAACTGTACCGCTCCCTGGTGTCATGACATGTGAAATTGTACAGTTGGCAATAATTTCAGAAGCCGTGAGTGAAAGCTTCATCAACCACAGAAAAGCCATGTTGTGTATAGTTCTTCTCCCCATGACCAAAAAAGTCCACAATCCCTTTCCCGAAATTAACAAAAAAACTTTAAGGGCGGTTGACAAGGGTCGTTCTGTGTCCTACACCTGCACTACTGGAATCTAAAGTCCAACACTAAGTAAAACATGTATAAGAAAATGCCAGAATTTGCAGTTATTTCAATAACTTTTGCTTAATACTTAAAAGGGCTTTCCCACCACAAACTTTGTCGTAATGTCAGAGGTGGGGGTCCAACATTTTTCTCAAAAAAGGGCCCCTAAACTCCAATTTTGAACGTAGAGTCGGTCAGAACTTTTAAAATTGAAAAAAAAAGGGGGTTTTTGAGTACAGGGAGAAATGGGCTTGCCCAAAAAACCTAATAACTTTCCCCTTTCGGGCATTAAACCAAATTTTGGACCGGGGATCCCTATTTTTTGTATGGGGGGACGTTACTAGAGAAGTTAAAATCTTTTGGGAAAAGATTTCTGTAAAGTGCTGCTGATAGTTTTGAAAAAAAATTCATTTTTGAGTTTCAACTATTTCTGACTCTTTTTTAATAAACAGATACAAGTTATTGTCTACTTTGGACAGTCCCATATACAACTGTAAGGTAAGTAAGGATAACTTGACTGGACACCTTTTCTATAAGACAAAGCATGTAATTGCGCTGTCGCAAATCAACCCCCTTTTTTCCGCGACTGGGGGGTCAGCGGGCCGCTGGGGGTGTTGTACTTGCCCCTTCTGTCCCAGTGCCCTCTGTCCTCAGCTCACCTCTCCTCCACTTCCCCAGCCACTTTGCTCTCTGTCCTCTTCTGCTGTGGACCTCTGTTCACACCAGCTCTCTCTGACTTAAATGGCCAGCGTGCACCACCCAACTTTATCCCAGCCAACCACCTCTGGTCCTTGACTATTTTAGGAACCTCTCCCAATGTCCCACGTCCAGTTATTAGTGTCCGTTTCTCTGTGGATACCAGCCCTGTGCATTTTGGTTTAATTGACTTCCTGTTAGTGATTCTCTGCTATATTTCTGATCCTATCTTGTCTGCCATCTGTCCTCACCTCTCGCCTGAACCTGACCTCACTTGTACGTCAACAGCCCTGGCCGCTTACCTGTTACCGACTACGTCTCTGCCTCACCCTCCTGTACCATGCTACTCTTTATGTCGGCTGTCACCATGAGGAGCTACATTGGGGGTAGCCACCTGGGAATTTCCTACAGCCAAGTCCAACCTGCCTAGCAGCAGACTCTAGTGAAAACCGTGGGGGTCCTTAGACCCTTGCGCAGGTTACGTCAACTCCCGACAGTGATCCACCTCCTATGTCCGGTAAGCCAGACCATGACAAATCAAGTCAAGTATGATTCACATCTATTAATGTTTCTCACTAAGTTCACTGCAATAGGTATGTATTCCGTAAAGCGTAAAGGTAGATACACTGTATTATGTCTGGTACAAGGAAGTGAAGGGGGCAGAGTATGACTTCTCTATTCATCAAGGGTGGATATACCTTGGGTGCAGCCTAAGCAGATGCACAAGGTCTCAGTTAAGGTAATAATATCCAGTGCTTTTTAAAGCATCTTTCTACTAGATTCAGTACACTGCAGGTATATACCAGAGTCAATAAATTTCATGGCTAACAATTACTGGTGGATTATTATAGACATCAGAGATTGCTCTTTAATAAAATAGTGCATAACAAGGGTCCCATATACTATTCCTGCACGAGGGCCCTCAGTTGTTCGTGTCAGCCCCTGCTATTTAGTCTTCTTTGTATTATACACTGCTACCTTTTGCCCTAGGCATTACATTGTATATTAGTTTTATGTTAAGTGTTCTGCTAATCTCTTTAAGGCAGTAAAGGAGGACTCCAGAGGACCTGTAGTCCAAAACAGACAACTTCTTCTACATTAATATTTAATTGTATTACCTTGAATTTCCTTGTGACCAATTAAAATAAATGTTTGTTGCCTTCTATCTAATCTACAATATAATATATGAAAGAAGGGATATTTGCTACGGCTGTACAATACTTCTAAAGCAGCAGCCATTCTAGGGAGCAATCTGTAAAAACTGGGCTTTTCCCTGAAGACTAGTGCCAGCCAGCAAATGACTTCTGCTGTGTTTTTTCTACAGAAAATAGTAATGTGCAAATTCTTCAGAGTAATGTTTAACTGCTTGAAAACATGTCTTAAGGCTTATGCAGCCCATTAATTAAAAGCCGCAAAGCCCCTCAACTGATATTTTATAAATGCCATCTTCTTTTAAGTTTAAAACCTTTGCTGTTAAAATAGATGCCACAGAAATTAGACATTTCATCTCGGCACTGGGGGACAAGACTAGGGATTGTGTCGATATGGCTTATAAACAAGATTTTGCATTAAATTCCCAAGTAAAGAGATACTTGTATGACAGGTTCAATGTACTAATTAAGTAATATGGGATTCAAGAGCAGGCTCACAGACTGCCTCATTCAAAAGTCAGGAGCCATGGGACTTTGTAAATTAGCCACAATGGAAGTGTAACCTATTTGCAAATTTAGCATTACTTATGTGCAGTGATGCTAGTGTGAATTGAGTGTAACTGTGCTTGTCAATACTAACAGAGGTGTGCATGCTCCTCTTCCACTTTTAACTAAAAACAGGAGTAGTTTCTTATAAGAAAAAAAATGTATATAGGAAGGTTTAAGGTATTTTTTTATCTGCTTACTTTCCTTTGGACTTAATTCAAATTTTTAATTGTAATTCTTAATTGTACTGTTATTTAAAGCTTTGTTTGAATGTAGTCAACAAACTGACATTGTATAGACTTTGTTCTTCACAGGATTACTGTTACAGTACAGTTTTCCCTTAAAGGGGTTTTGCCACGATGTAATGTTGACATGGGATCCTGCAAAATGGGTATTTAATCACTTATCTAAATATATGTGATTACAAAAAGTGAAGCCTGTGAGAGCTACAGCATTGCTCAGTCCCCCTAAGTTTCCTGAAAGTTTACATTAGACCCGACCAGGACACTGACAGGAGTTGATCTGGCCGTGCTTGCCTGTTTGCACTTCTTATCTGATGTCAGGGAACATGAAGGAGCTTGCAAGGGACTGGGGAGAAAGTGCAGTGTATGAGGCCGTATGCTGTATAGAGAATCCACTGGTTGTAATGTAATTATTTGAGTAAACATTGCAGACGCTCCCTTCCTCACTCTCTGCTCACCCCCTTCCTCTTGCTCCTGCAGCCGTTCATGACTCAGCATGCTTTGTTTATCTTCTCTCCCAAGCAGATAAGAGGTAAGGAACTCACTTCCTGGCAAAACCCCTTTAAGTTACAATGGCCTTTATCCTCAAAATAAGAAGCGATTTCCACCTTCAACTGACTGATATGCGTAAGGACTTGCTATATCTTTATTACTTACCTGCTTGATTTTATTTCATCTTCATTTTGCATTATTTTTGGTTAACATTTTGGGGGCTTTAGAACCAATTACCAACTATGGTTTCAACATACAATGATTTCAAATACATACAATGATCATCCCAGAAACAATTACTATGGTAAATATATTGAGGGACCATCATATTGTTTCTACATTGTAACAGCCTGTGGACAACACAAATTTCCATAGCCAGAATAAATATCCTGCTTTTTGCCACCATACAGAAATCAGTAAGTGCAGAAAATCATGCTCAGCCCATAAAATGGAAGAATTGGTCGTGCAGCTAAAATAAAATGAAGCTCTTTTATTATTTGTATACTATACATTAGATATTTTGGCTGTTAAAATTATTAGGTAGCCACAGTCTTTTGTTAAGCCTAACATTATTTTTAATCAGATACAATTAGGAATTGGAAAATTGAAGAGTAAGGGGACAATAATAATTTACTTAATACATTTTATTATAACATACTGGACACTCCACCAAAACTCACTGTCCCCCAAGCACACTTTTGTCTACTCAAAGGAACCTATACACAAGAAAAACATGAAAAACTCATGTAAAGGTTGCCATTGGATGGATTTTAACCCTTGTTAAAAGTAATCTATTATAATAATGCCTACTCAATTAAAGGAGTTTCTACTTTCCTTTTACTGCTATTTAGACCTATTTGTGGCAAACATGATAATGGAACATTGACTAAAAATATGACATCTACATAGGTTAGTTAATATACTCAACGATCCTACATATTTCAACTGTATTAATATTTGCATCTGGTTCAAAGGAAACTCCACTCTGTAAGAGGGAAGGAAGTAAGAACAATAAGAGGAGCCACTTCCTTATCTTCAGTTGTGGGGTCTCTACTCTAGTCCTATAACCAAGTTGTATAAAAGTTGCAAATCTTTGTGAAAGCCTTGTTTGCACAAAATGTTTGTTATTTTTAGTGTTGTAAGCCCCTCTCACTACTTTTGAGGAAAGTGGGAGGAGTTTATATAAAATAGGTATGGCCTCCATAGTTCATTCAGGTTTACTTTCATTAATGCCAGAAAATAAAGCAAAAAATTCAACTAGTAGCTGGTGTAGACTGTTTTCTGTGGTACAAGCATACTGAATGTTGCACTTAGATTCACTGGTATTTGCTACAGCAGACTCGAAACCTTTTTATACAGCCTGTTAGCGAATTCTTTCCTCAGGTAACAGAGCATCTCTTGCTCCGGAGGACCTGTCCTGTCATGCATTACACAAACAATACACTATTGCGATTGAACACGGTGTAATACTTAATTTCACCAGTTGTGGCGCTGCAAAAAAATTCAGAGCTGACTGCCAGATTTCCCCACAGATTACAGGAGATCCCAGCAGGAAAACATTTTGCAATTATCTTATTGTCAGGTAACCCTTCTATCAAAAAGAAATTTGGCAAAGGACTCCTTTAAGATGATAGGAAATGCTGGTCTTAATGAATTTCCCCTATAGTCTTAGACTTGTATAGAGTTCCTCCAAATATTCTCGTTTTAACCTGCTAAAAATGACGATAAAGATAATCCTGTATTCACAAAATAAATGCACACGGTTCTAGAAATTTCATTTAAAGATATCAAAAATCAAGACCACAGGACATCAGCCTTTAATAAATCTCTATGGAATGCAAGAATATATACATTGTATAACAGTGATGAGCTTGCTATACCTCTAATAAAGAAGCACCAGTAACCTCAATTTTGTACTAAATTATGCATAACATAGCTTTGCATTTGTTTAATGCGTCTAGGCAGTGAGCACATTAGAGAGCAAATAATATCGCTATATTCTTCTTTCTGTTGTTTTCACTGATATATCATTCCCCTTATCTCATTCAGCACAACTCTTCCACACAAAATTCAATAGCTTAGGGGCAATAACTGTGTTTCTCCCACTGAAGTGAACTGATCAAACACAAAGTAAAAGACTGCTGTTTTGCAGATTATAATTTACATTCAATTTACAGGTTAACCTTACAAAGTGTTATGTAATATAATACCCAAGCTATGTGAACAAAATATATTAGACTTCGCACCTTTACAAATAGTGAGCAGGAATTATGTTACTAATATTTTAGAAACTGGTGTGTCATAGCCATAACTATATCCATAGCAGCTACGAGGGCACACTTAGGCATACAAAAAACATTGCTTCCTTTTTGTAAAAAAGAAAAATGGGACATTTACTCAAAAACACAACACATGTAATACTTAGGGTGCTTTCACACAGTGCATTTTTGGTGTGTTTTTTAATGCATTTTTTGTGCAGCAATGTACAGCATTAATTGCTGTGCCTTCCTGCACAAAAAACGCATCAAAAAACGCACCAAAACGCACTGTGTGAAAGCACCCTTACAGCTCAATGGCTGGACTAGAGACTGAACCCAGTAGGAGGCAACACAGGCCCCTGTGCTACTTGATAAAGAAAATCAGGTGCAGGTAATTGCTAAGCAGTAGCTCACACACCCCTCCTGTGTAAGTATGGTCTGTGTTTCCTTTTTGTATGGAACAAGTAGTTGGTGGCTTTCTAATCTCCAGTACTAGTATGTAGGTTCGTTAATTCATGGCATTATTTAGACATTTGATTATTGCTTCCTATGCTGCTGTTTAGTTTATTGTCATTAGACAGTGGGGCCCCATCTCATTTTGATATTGAGCCCTATGAATTCTAGTTACACCCCTGGTCATGGGCTATAACAACCTGATAATGTCCCTTTTCTGTAGTCATCATGAAGAATAATGCAAATTCACCTCTACATTATTGCCAATGTTAAAGGTAACATAGGGTAATTTTATGCAGTCAATATCTGACAAATATCTTTTCTAAACTACTTTTAATGCTTATTAATACGGTTGTCTGAAACAACTCTTTTTCTAAGTTTAACTATGGTGCAGAGGCTGTGAGAAAATAAGAAAACTGAGGTCAAGGCTTCTAACAGCGACATGGGGCAGTGTAATGTGACCAGAGGCTGCAATGGTGCCTTAACGTTCAGCCCGAACCAAACGACCACAGAAAACTGATGAGGACCGGGACACACATTGCTGTATTGAACGTAAGTTAAGAGATGAGTATTTTTTTTTATTTTTTTTATTTTCTCACAGCCTCTGCACCATAGTTAAACTTGAACAACCCCATTAAAGCACATGTAGCTTATAATTATGGGTCTCTTTTTAGGAATTCCCTCATATAAGTAGGTCAACAGCCAATTAGAGCATAGAGGACCACATTGTAACCATTAAATAAAATAGACAACAATTTTTTCAATGAATTTGCTGGCAAGAGACATTCATACTTATGGGAAGTCATAAAAACCAGCGTAATTTAAGGGTTTCCATGACTTAATCCTTTAAAATCACCTTTTACTTAGAGGGACACACAATTTAGGAGGAGGTTGTCCACACTAGACAATCCAGTTAATCAACATATTTCACCAAAACAAATGATTTTCAACCATGCCAGTCTTTTAGTTGTGTTTACACCAAACAATGTAATAAAATAAAGTGAGTTATGCTCTGGTCATAGTTAACAGTATGATGTAAACCTCTGTCAGGTGCACCGGTAAGCTTTCCAATGTATTTGACTGTAATAAAGAGTGTAGTCCTAATCCCAATATCAGCCATGTATATAAGCCTAAACCCACTTCATTCAGCCTTAACATAAAAATGTTATATAACTTTAACCCCACTAAAATAAGCCTAAATATAAAAATATGCATAACCCTAACCGCAATCAGCCTTAACATAAAAATTTACATAACCTTTACCCACTATAATTAGCCTAAATATAAAATGTACATAACACTTCACACTCCAAACAACTTAATATAAAAGTGTACATAATATTTACCCCACAATAGTTAGCCAAAATATAAAAATGTACATTACTCTAACCCCATGATAATTTGCCTAAACATAAAAATGTATATAATCCTAACCCCACTTCTATTAGCTTTAACATAAAAATTTACATTACCCTAACCCCACTATTAGTAAGCCAAATATAAAAGTGTACATAACCCCTACTGCACTCTAGTCAGCCTTAATATAAAAATATACTTAACCTTAACCCTACAATAGAAGCCCTAACTCTAAAAATATGCATAACCCTAATGACACTGTTATCAACCTAAACATAATAATGTACATAACCCCGATTACACTGCAGTTAGCATAAAACATGCATAACCTCACTCCCATTATGATAAACCTAAATATAAAAAATAACCCTAACCACAATCTTTTCAGTCTTAACTTAAATATGTATAAACCTGAATCCCAATATAATAGGCTTAAATATAAAAATGTACATATCCCTAACCACACTCTAATCAGCCATAACATAAAAATGTGCATAAACGTATCCCCTCTATAATAAACCTAAATATAAAAAATGTACATAACCCTAACCACATTCTAATCAGCCATAACATAAAAATGTACATAACCTGAACTACACACACAGTCTTAATATAAAATTGTGCATAACACTAAACCCATTATCATTCAATTAAATATAGAAATGTACATAATTCTAATTACACTCTAATCAGCCTAAATATTAAAATGTACACAACACTTACCCTACTCAAATTAACCTAACCATAAAAACTAAGCAAGGAATTTTGGTAGATGAATTTATAAAAATGATGCAACTGAAAGCAGTAGGGTTTATTTAACTTTAATTACTCTTTTTGTTACAATTAATCCATTTTTGACAGCATAACTTACGATCTGAAAATTGCACAGATACAGTAGGTGTTAAAGAGTTAAAATTCATAATAATATAATTCCATATGAAGTGCAGTGTTAAATAAATAATGATTCTATACTAGTAGTCTTATGAAAAAATGTTGCAATATTGCTTCTTTTACCAGATGGTTTATTAATACAAACACAGCTCTCCTATCACCTTTGGGATTTCTTTATTTAGCTGGATTCCATCTTTATTTATGACTGTTATTAAGACAATTAGAATCAAATTAACACAGATATAGAGGTCATTGTAAACGGTGCACATAAAGTTTATACTGTACTTCCCAGGTTGAGCATGCAATCGCTTGCATGATTTATACCACTCAAGGCTGCAAAGTAACACTGCTTGTTTCCTGAGAAGGTCGATAGAAGTCCCCCTCCCCCCCTTAGAATTCCTCTAAAGAGTACAGTATCTCCGTCCTTATACACCTCACAGTACTGTGTGCAGCCTTGTAAGAGGAAAAGAAACATAAGGACAAATGCTTCAACAGTGCTTAGGTTCTAAATTTAACCTGTTACCAGAGGCACAAAGTGATAAAACAGTGAACAACACTTTCAATGCCGCTTGTGATACATGAACTGATCTTTTATAGGCAAGAAGAGCCTGGAAGGAATATCAATACTGGAAGAAATCCTACAGAATTATTTAGACAGTTACAAAATCTAAAACAATCACTCTATTACTCTCTATCCCAAACTGAGCAGGTGCAAATCTCTACTGTTTTTTTAGTCCAGCTTTGGCAGACGTACCCAGGGGCTGACTTACTACTTAAACTCATTCGTGAGATAAAATTTTTAGGGGTTGCAGTAGATTAGTAAACCATGCTAGTACCAGTCTCCTCTGTGGGTTGACTGGTAATGCCGCTTAGTCCCATTTACTTAAAGGGGATGTATCGCTTCATCAGTTCGGCTGTTTTCTTGAAGCTTGATTTTCTCAGTTCCTGAAATCCAGGGGCGTTTCTTCCCCTAACAGCTGGGTGTTTCTTAACTGAAGGGGGACGACATCTAATCTTGTAAGATATAATTAGTTTTCTCAGATCTCAGTCTATCTTTGGGGTCATGTCACTCCCTTCTCTCAGCTAATCAGATAACAGACATCTGTTTCACATAGAAACTTCTGTGCACTCAGAGATTTGATAAAATGTCCTTTATCTCATGACTGAAGTAACATCTAGTGATAAATTTATTTAGAAAAAGTCTTCATTTAATTGTCCCATTATGTTGAAAGCTAATCTTTGTAGTGAGAAAACCCTTTTAATAAGACAGAGTTGGCTCCTAACACAATTTTTGTGTCCGAAAGAAAAAAAGACATGCTTTTGTAATCTTATACAATCCCTTTAAATATTTTACTCCCTTTTCAATATAATTTATTTTTGAACATTTTAGAAAAAGCCAATATGCCTTTAACGGGCCTTACTCTGACCAATACACCTTGGCACGATAGGACTGGAATAAGCTAGGAAGGTCGTTTTGTGCCAGGTAATGGAAAACCTTGGTTATCTAATAAAAAAAGGGCTCCTGCGGAAGCAAATGAAGCTCCAACTCTGGCTGTTCAAACTCTAAGAGAAGGGTGCTCTGGTGGACCATTAGCATATTATGATCATGGTAGATAGATAGATAGATAGATAGATAGATAGATAGATAGATAGATAGATAGATAGATAGATAGATAGATAGATAGGACAGTGAGACTCAATCCCGTCTAGACAACATCTTGGACAGTCTTAGGGGTTATTTAGCTCATGGATCGCCGTCCTTTTGTAAGATGGTTGGCACACCAACATATGGCACTCCGACACCAGGCTTCAGTTTAACACTGGCCTCAGCCAGCTTTATTGAGGCACAGAAAAATACAAACAAAATATAAATAAAAACCTCAGGCCACTGACTAAACATACACAGAGAGACCATCTCTAACGTGTGAGCTGGACCTAACATCCAGTACCACAATACACCTCAGCACAGTCGCTCTACTGTAAAGGCTTCCCTCAAGCCTCTGGGAGCCAGAGCTCTCTCCCCAGGTTTGCTGCTCCCAACTTCCATGTAGCTACCATGTCCCCGGGACACCTGTAGTACTAGGCTTTCTATAAGCCTTCAGGGACCTGCACAAAACCTGTCCTAGAACACGGGAACAGCCTCCCACTCAGCACGTTGCTCACTCCTGATAAGGTGCTGACCCAGGAATGGATAAAACAACCACACTACTTTTCACTGCTGCCAACCACTTGAAAACATGTACTGTATCAGCACATATACAATTAATATGTGTGGCGTGCTGGCATTTGTAATTATGGAACTACAAGTACCAACATCCCACACCACACATGTATTAATTGTATGGGTGCGGAAATAGTACATATGTTTAATATGTTCTGCTGTGTCATGCAGGCACTTGTTCCATGTTCCACAGCAGCTAATTGATGTGGAACTACAAGTGCTAGCATGCCACAGCAGCACATAGGAGACAGAAAGTGAGGTAAAATCTTCTGAACAAATGCAAAAGGGGTGTTAACCCTTCCCTGCACTAACCAAAACATTTAACTTTTTGCTGGGGTTGTATTAAATAAATATACCTGTTCCAACTTGCATACAAATTAAACATAAAGAACAAACCTACAGTCTCTAACCTGTTTGTAACCCATGGACTGTCTGTATACAATATTTAAGAAAATTATTATTTTATTTTTAGTGCACAACGAATGGTGTAGATTTAAAAATGCAAAACAAAAAACACAACCAAAAATGCTTAAAAGACTTAATTACCGTCTGTTTTTTTCTCTCTGTAATTAATAAAAGTTAATCCATAAGTTATATGTACCTCAGATAGTGCCAACAAAAAATAAAACTAGTTTCACAAAAAAGTCCAAAATTTTATATTTCAAAGGAAAAATAAGAAAAATTTAAAGGGGTTTTATCATTTGAAGCTTTCGTACACTTAGCAAAATCTCTCAGTTTCATTTTCAAATCCAGGGGTGAGTCTTCTCTCTCAGTGGGCGTGTCTTTCCTGCCAGGAGGCGTGTCTCCTCTCACTGAAGAGTTGTGACATCATCATTCTGTGTTAGCAGGAGAAGGCCGAGAAGGTCAGCTTTGTTTCTGGCTGCAGTTCACAGCTCTATGCTGCACAAGCTCCATGTAACCACTACCTTCATTGGAGTAATTACTGTTATACACACAGCCTGAATTGATGAAGCAAGTGTAAGAAATGCTCTCTGCCCCCCTCTCTCCCTCCTCTGTTATCAGGCAGGAGGTAGAGCAGACTGTATAATGTGACTGTAGACTGATATATGGGGGGAGCACAGGGTTTAGACAGTATAAACTGTGTTTTATGAGGGGAGAGTGAATCTAGCAGTTACTCAGTACGTAGAACTATCACTGTAGCCATCACATAGGGCAGTCCTAGCTTCTCTCTTACACACACGGCCATCTCACGCAGCTCGATTCCCACGGCTCAGAGGGGAATAAACACAGAGTGTGCAGTAGCCAATCACAGCGCAGGGGGCATGTCCGGGGCGTTTCCCATCCAGGTGCCTGTCCCAACAGGCTGAATGAAAGGTCAGTCAGCCAATCAGCCAGCCAACCAGCCAGCCGTGTCCCGTCAGCTGCTGCAGAAATAACTATAGATGCACAGTTTAGCTGATATCTACTATACTAAGTGACTTAGGTAAAGCAAACCAATTGTACAAGTGCTTATTTTTACTGTGCCCATCATTAGAGACATGATCATTATAGCGAGAAACCTCCTTTAAGGCTCTTTTAACTTAATGATGAAGAATGAAAAAATAAATAATAGTAATTAAAGAAGTTTTCTCACTACATTAAAGATCTTAACAGTGTCCTACCTATTCCTAGATATCCCCTCTTGTATGGGTTGTATCAGCTCCTCAGGTAGCTATAGTTACAGACCTGCTCAATCTCTCCTGATACGCTGCCAGCACTGATTGCTGTAGCTACAGACGTGGTGTCCTCAGCAGCTCGTCACTGGAGGTTAGTAGTAACCAGTAAACCCGCCCCTGAATTCAAAAAATGATATTGCGAAAACAGGACTGAGGTAACATGAATCAATGATGTGAGACAACCCCTTTAAGGTTTAAAGTAGACTTGTTACTAAGGGGTTAAGCAGCCTAAACAGAGTCTCACTGTTAGGTCTTCCTGCAATCAGTGATTATTTTTAAAGGTTCAGACTTAAAAAGTTTTCTCACTATGCAGTTTCAAAGTCACAACCAGCTTTTCTTTCACGTTGCTCTCCTCAGGTTGTGGGTGGTTCTACAGCAGTGATTAGCATATTTAGCCTGAGACATTACAAAGAGCAGTGCAGGAGATCTTATCTCTAAGTAAACAAAGCTACACAGGCTGTGATGAGTGAAAGGAAAGGTTTCTCAGTAAAACAACCCTTAGTTATAATTTTTCTCCAGAGCTCAGTCCATCCATGGAGGGATGTTACTCCCTGCTCACTACTCAAATCAGATAAAAGAGTGTGTCTGGTAAGCAGGCTATCATATAAACTTCTGTGCACTCAAAAGCACATAAAAAATGCTCTTATCCCTTGAGTAAAGTCAAATCTATTGACCAACGTGTTAAGAAAAAGTCTTCATTTAACTGTCCTTACATGTTGAAAGTTAATCTTTTTAGTGAGAAAACCCTTTTAAAGTGCTTTTCTACAGTATGATTTTGTCGCGTCCTGAGGTGGTTTTTCTGTTGCAGTACTGCATTACAGTGAAACTACCTTTATAAATAGCAAGCTTCTTTCAATTTCCTAAATTTTTGGAAAGGTGTCACAAGTGAGTTATCAATTTTTGTGTTTAAAGTCTTGTGGACTATAAATACAATAATTATGTATTTTATTTAATATAGTGCTCTGAAAAATGAAAAGGGATCCCTGGTTTAGTTGTTATGGGTAACAAAGAAAGTTTTATACCTAGACATTTCCTCCTTACTGTTTAGAAAGGCAGTTTCACAGCAGTGCTTTATTGCAACAGAAAAATCACAAAAAAAAAAAATCACCAAAAATGCTACAAAAAGCAACCAAAGTATTAGGCCAGGTTCAGCGCTGCAGTAATAATAATATAATAATAATCTTTATTTATACAGCGCCAACAAATTCCGCAGCACTTTACAATGTAGAGGGTATAATTACAGACAAGAGACATACATTACACAGTGAAAGCTACTGACAGATGAGACACAAGGTGTGAGGGCCCTGCTCGCAAGAGCTTACAATCTGTGAGGGTGTCTGGGGGAGACACCGGGGGAGAAGTGCTGAATTTACAATGGTCCAGCCTTGTTTCATAAATATGGGGTGGTTTACATAAAAATTGGGTGAACCTGCCACCCTGACAGTACATCTATATACAGATAAGTGCCTGTGAGTGCCCTAGTGTAGGGAGTGACAAATGTGTGTGATAGAAGGTGTGGGTCAGCAATTAGTGGTTTTGGTAGGCCTGCTTGAGAAGATGTATTTTCAGGACAGTCTTAAAACTGCGAAAGCTGGGGTTGTGCCTGATGGTACGTGGTAGCATGTTCCAGAGAACGGGTGCAGCATGTGCAAAATCTTGAAAACGGGCATGGGAGGTTCAGATGATTGTGGTCCATAGTTTGATGTCCGCAGCTGAGTGGAGAGAGCGGGTACGGTGGTAGACAGAAATGAGGGAGGAGATGTAGGGAGGTGCAGCGCTGTGGAGAGCTTTATGGATGAAAGTAATTAGTTTATGCTGTATTCTGTACTGGATGGGCAACCAGTGCAGTGACTGACACAGGGTAGAGGCATTAGTATAGCGGCTGGAGAGAAAGACCAGCCTGGCTGCTGCATTCAGGACAGATTGGAGAGGGGAGAGTTTGCAGAGTGGGAGACCGATAAGCAGGGAGTTACAGTAATCAAGACGAGAATGAATAAGAGCAACAATGAGGGTTTGAGTTGTTTCGATAGTGAGAAAAGGACGGATTCTGGAGATGTTCTTGAGGTGCAGGTGACAAGAGCGGGCAAGGGATTGGATATAAGGGGTGAACGACAGATCAGAGTCTAGAATAACCCCAAGACATCGGGCCTGCTGCCTAGGTGTTATAGTGGTGCCACATACTGAGAGAGAAATAGCAGATGGGGGTTCGTTAGTAGATGGGGAAAAACAAGAAGTTCATTTTTAGTGAGGTTTAGTTGGAGATAGAGAGAGGACATGATGTCAGAGACAGCGGACAGACAGTCACTGGTGTTTTGTAGCAGGGCAGGAGTGAGGTTTCGGGAAGAGGTGTATAATTGGGTGTCATCAGCATAGAGATGGTACTGGAAGACAAACCTACTGATGGTTTGGCCAATGGGGACTGTATAGATTGAGAAGAGGAGTGGACCAAGAACTGACCCCTGGGGAACCCCAACAGCAAGAGGGAGAGGAGAAGAAGTAGAACCTGCAAATGAGACACTGAAGAAGCGGTCTGAGAGGTAAGAAGAGAACCAAGAGAAAGCGGTGTCCTGGATGCCAATTGCACGGAGCATGCTGAGGAGAAGATGGTGATCAACAGTGTCAAATGCTGCAGAGAGATCCAGCAGAAAACAACAACGAGTATTTACCCTGAGATTTAGCAGTGTGGAGATCGTTAGAGACTTTAACTAGAGCAGTTTCGGTGGAGTGTAGGGTGCGGAAACCTGATTGTAGAGGATCGAGAAGAGAGTTAGCGGAGAGATAGCGGATTAAATGGGAGTAGACCAAGCGTTCCAGGAGTTTAGAGATGAAGGGCAGGTTAGATACCGGTGGGTAATTAGCAGCACAAGATGGGTCCAGAGAGGGCTTTTTTAGTGAAGGGGTGATAGTAGCCTGTTTAAAGGAGGATGGGAAAATCCCAGTGGGGAGAGAGAGGTTGAAGATTGCAGTAAGGTGAGAGAGGATAGCTGGAGAAATAGACTGGAGAAGGTAGGAGGGACTGGGGTCACTAGAGCAGGTGGTGGGTCTGGACACTTCCTCTTCTGTCGTTGGGTCAAGAGCGGAGAGCAGACTAGAGGATGTGCAGGGAGGGACAGGATGGGTTCTGCTTGGGTTTTGAGAGGAGATGTTATGCCGGATACTGTCAATTTTGTCTTTGAAGTGAGTGGCCAGGTCTTCAGCACAGAGGTCAGGGACCGGGGCCTGAGCTTTGGGCCTGAGGAGGGAGTGGAAGGTGTCGAACAGGCGTTTTTGGTTGTTGTGTAATGTGGAGATGAGGGAGGTGAAATATTTTTGTTTGCCGCAGTGAAGGGCAGTGTGGTAAGTCCTGAGCATGAATTTATAGTGGAAAAGTCTGCAGGTAGCTTTGACTTTCGCCACAGACGCTCAGCACAACCTGGAACAGCGCTGCAGATGGCGAGTCTGAGGAGTGTGCCATGGGTTGTGGGTGTCTGACTCTGGTGGTGCGGTGTGTGAGTGGTGCCAACATGTCTAGGGTGGATGAGAGCATTTCATTGTAACATTTAACAGCCAGGTCAGGGCAGGAGAGGGAGAAGATTGGGGGCAGTGAGGACTGTATAAGGAGAATTAGTGAGGTTAGAAATTGATGAAAAACGACAGAAGACCAGATCAAGTGAGGTCAGTGAAAGGAACTGAGAGGCCGAAGGAGACATGGGGTCGTCACTGGGGATATTGAAATCAACCATTACGAGTGTGGGTATTTTAGTAGAGAGGAAAGGAGGGAGCCAGGTGGCAAAATGATCCAGAAACTGGCGGGGTGAGCCGGGGTAGGGTCTGTACACAACCGCGACTCTGAGAGAAAATGGCCGGAGGAGTCTGAGGGTGTGGACCTTAAAGGAAGGGAAAGTGAGGAAGGGTCCAGGAGGAAGGACCTGGTAAGTTCAGTGTGGAGAGAGAAGTATGCCAACTCCTCCACCCGGCCTGTTCTCAGGTCTGGGGGTGTGGGTGAAGTGTAGCCCACCATAGGTGAGAGCGGCAAGGGAAGCAGTGTCAGAATGCTGGAGCCATGTTTCTGTGAGAGCTAGGAGGTTGAGGGAGTGAGAAAGAAACAGGTCATGAACAGCAGATCGGGCGTTCCACAGAGCACATTTAAAAGGGGCAGAAAAAGAAGTACAGTGAATAGCCAGGAGGTTAGCAGGGTTTCTATGGGAGGCAGAGGAGGAGGTGGGATGAGCAGTAAAGGAAGGAGGGCCAGGGTTTGGGGAGATGTCTCCTGCAGCGAGAAGCAGTAGAATAAAAAGCGACAGCAGATGGTTAAGTGATGTGTATGAGTGGCGCTTGTGTGGCACTATCCAAGCAGGTGATTTGTGGTGGTTGAAAAGGGAGAACAGTGTGTGGGATGTATACATGGGTGAGGGGAGGAGAGAGGCGCTGATATGGATAGAATTGTCAAGGGCTGAGACTGGGTGGTACAGTAGGAGGGAGATGGCTACAAGGTAGACAGCAATAGTGAGCATGGTGAATGAGGTGTGGGGTGTATAGATCAGGTACTCACAAAAAAGTGATCCCTCCTGGCCCCCTATGCCCCTTCTGTCCCGTTTCCGTCCTATTTCTCAAACTCACTTGCAATTTATCACCTTCAAATCTAGCAATTTCAAATCATGCACTAATATAGATGCACGATTGACCCGACGGTCAGATTGACCTCAGCTCACAAAGTTATAGGGAGGTTTCTGCAGTCTCTTCAATCCAACAATACCATACCCATGTCAAATGGCAAGTGGGAATACAACTTGCAGCAACTGGCCACTGAATATAAGTGTAGTTTCATCCACGTGCTGCAGCTACTCTATATGGTGTGAACCCAGCCTTAAACATTCCCCTTTTCTCCTACAACCACAGACTCGAGAGTAAATAATTTTGTGCCACAGCAAAGAAAACTAGTAGAGATAGAATGAAAAACAGTTAAAATAAAAACAAATTTCTAACATATTAAAATCAGTAAGCAGTACTGTATGGTTTAACTTCTCCTGGTGAAGCTCACCGCTCTGTAATCAGTTCTCATTAACTTCATAACACTAGATTTACATGATCTGCTACAGAACACAAACTCAGTACTATATACACAGGAAGATAAAATCGTAGCATAGTGTAGTGTTCAATAGTATAATCTGTATATATATTATATATATATATAATATATATGTATATATATATATATATATATAATATATATATATATATAATATATATATATATATACATACACACACACTGTATACTGTAGCTATTTATACATTTATATGACTAAGCCTAATACCTCATGTCAGCTCAGATCTGTATGTGTCTATAACTTTCCTTTTTTTCCTGTATAGGAAACCCCTCTCAGCCTGCGGCACTTCTCTGGCCCACTTCACAGCTTGCATGGTTGTTGTCATGTCACATAACATGTCAGTCATTGCCCTTGACATAAATAACACTACATGTATAGCAATATTGTACTGCAATTATATAGTAGCTTAAGGCAGCAAATAAATAAAATAAAAGGCACATTTATACCTTGCTTGATGAAGAGTCTTTTGAACAGAGAAGCGAGTGGTTCTTGTGAAAATACGGAAAAAAAATTCTATATGTCATTTATATGTGGACTTTTATCTTTAACAGTAATGCAAAATGCATGAGTATAACATGTTAAATTATTTTCCAATTATTGTTTAATCTTCTTATCTGCAGAAAGAAAAATGACGCATTGCCTTTGTGGTAGGCTCAAAGGAACTAAGCACATAATACAGCTATAAAATAATCAGTCATCAGATGTAAAAGCCACGGCGATGGAAAGAGATTCACCCTGAAATCTTTCTGAAACGGATTATGCTGCACAAGTGACATCTAACAATGTGGCTATATTTTATTATTGCAGTAATACATGATTCCCCTTTTCTACGGATATATTATTGTGGACAATTTGGCGGCTTTTCCTTAGGACAGACCAGCAATATGAGATTGGTGGGGATTTGACTTTTGGCACCCCACAAATCATATGCAGTGCTCTAATGGAAGCACTATGTCCCTTTTATTGGTTATCAGCCTAAGCTCTGTCCAATTTCCGTGCATAGGAGGAAGTTCTTGTGTGTTATGGATGTAGCAAAGCTTATTTGGCAGAGATAACTTACTGCACCATCTAATCGGATTTCATGGCACAACAAAAGTCATAGAAAAGTACTGAAAAAATAGAGACTGAAGATACATCTGAATAATATCAAGCTCAGCCACTGCTAAAAGCATGGGGCTGTGTCTGGCAAACAATGAAGTACTTGTAAAACTTGCCCAAACTTGAGTTTGCCCCTCACCAACCTCAAATTGAAAGTCTATCAATGTTTCAGTACCAAATAACCCTTTGGGCAACTTCATTATTAACAATTTACATACCTACTATACCAACGTTTTCTCTCCTGATTCTAGGAGATTTAAGCCCCCATCGAGTAACACTCTTGTTCCTACTAGGACTGCTCTTGATCTGCTAAAGAATTCTCATTTGGGGGCAAGGTGTGCATAAACCTCACACATTGAAGTCCCAGTTTAGCAGGGAAGTAACGGGAGGTTTAGCAAGCATCTTTTACACCTTGCAACCATTCCAGCACCATTGGCAGAATACTCAAATCTATTACAGCCTCTTGTTTACAATAAGGGCATGTCCCCCAGGGCCTTTTTTTAGCCCGGGTTTAAAAGAGGTTTTTCGGTTTTTAAATCTGGGCTGTAAAAATGGCTGTCCCAAACTTTTTTCAAGGGGCCTCTATGGAAAATTTTGTTTCAGGGGGCCCCCACTGCACGGATTTTTTTCAGCCGAACGGTTTTTTTTTTTGACTGCCCCAGCCCTTCCGAAAAAAAAAACATTTTAAAATGTTCATTCTTCCCCTCCGATTTTCTGGCAGAACATGAACCTTTTCAATGCGAAAAGGGGGGGGTTTTTTTTCCGCAAGCCGCGGAAAGGGAAAGGCCCCTTTTCCCCCTTGTGGGCCGTTTTACAAGGCCCCCATTGGTGACCGGGAAATTTTCTCCTTGGGGGCCCGTTTTAAACCCCCTCCTAATTTAAAAAAGTAGTTTTATAATGAAGGTTTTTCTTTTGTAAAAACTTTCATAATAAATTTTTATTTAATTTAATTTTGGGTACCCGTTATTTTTTAAATGGGGTGTTTTAAATACCAAGGCACAGTACAGATCTTCACTGGCTCTTGTAATAATGAATACCATATAGGTCAAAGAGACAGAGCATGTAACCCAGACATTGGTCAGCCCTTTCCCGAAAAGTTAAAATAGTATGGTTGGGAAAAAAGGGAAAAATGTCCACAAATTCAACTTAAGGGTCTGGGAAAAATGTTGATAAAGGGGGTTTGGGGGAAGAAATTTTTTTAAGCTTAGTTTCCCCCATTGATGAAGAAATGCTTAAATGCCTAAAAGAAAATTTTTATTTCTGAAACCAAAATTTGTCATTTAGGGCTGGGCTAGAATTTTTTATACAGCTGCAAAAAGGTTTATTAAATTATTTAGTTTTGGGGAGATATTTTAAGGGCCCTTTTTGAAACCCTCAACTGTTCTGGTTGGGACCCTCCCCGAGGCAGCTTTTTTTCCAACCGAGTCAACAGTTTTTCAACGAAAAACCCCCCAAAGGGGGGGTTTAAAAATTTAAATAGCTCTTTCCCCATAAATTTTTTGGGGGGGGAAACATTTATATACTTATATAAAAAATTTTTAAAATTTTCCCCAAAAACCGTCCCTTTTTTAAACTAAATAAGGTTTTTAAATTTTGTTTTTTTCCCGCAAAATTTTGGGGGGTTTTCCCTTTTCCCTTTTTTAAATTTGTTTATTTTTGGGACCCCCTTTTCTACTCCCCTTTCATCCTTTTTTTATAAAATGGATCCCAAAAATGAATTGCATTTTCAATTGAGGGCCCCGCCCCCAATGCTTTATAAAGCATTTTTAAAAAATTAACCCTTTTCCCGTTTTCCTGGGGAATTCCCCTGCCAATTTCTTTCCCGGCTTAGAAGAGCCAAAATTGGCATTGCTGTTTTTTCTGTAATCTTTTTAATTACAATTACACCCAAATTTTTTCCCCAACAAGCGATTTTTTCCCCCGTTTTTTAACCCGCTAGGGCATAAAGAGGGTTTTCAGATTATTAGGGAACCCCAAATGCAGGGAACTTTTTCATTTAAAAAACATTGAAAAATCCCTTTGCCAAAAATGAATTTCCCCAAAAACTCAGTTTTGTCCAGGTCTGCTTTCATTTCACAAACATCTTCCATAGATTATACTACACTACATAGCTTGGCGTCATCTGCAAAAATAGAAACAGTGCTACTAATCCAATGTCCTATATTATTAATTATTAAATTGAATAAAAAAGGACCCGATACAGAACTGTAGGGTGCAGCACTTATAACTGGGGACCATTCAGTGTAGGAGTCATTTACCACCACTCTCTGTGTACGATCTCTACAGTTTTTAACCCAGTTACACACTGTTATTTCTAACCCAATAGACTTTAATTTAACCAATAGACGCTTATGAGAGACAGTGTGAAATGCCTTTACAAAGTCTAAAAACACAATATTCACACATTTTCAGAGACAGTGACTGCTCCAACAAGTTCTGTTAGAAATGACAAAATCCAAAAGTGCATCACTTCTAGTCGGATCTTCCACAAACTGCCCCATAAAATTATCCTGTAAGAGGTTGAGGAACTTTCTATCCTTTGCAGTTGAAGCAGAACCGTGACCCCAGTCAAAATCTGGGTAATTGGAGTCGCCCATTATCACACTGTATCCGCCTGTGCTGACCATCTATCTCCTCAGTGATTCTGGAGGGTCTATAGATTACAGCAACAAGGTTTTCACAGCTGCAACATCTTTACATGCTATTGCCTTTTTTCACACATGCCTTGCATATAGACACACTGCTCCTCCCTCCCTGTTTGCCCTGTCCTTCCTAAATAGAGTAAAACCCTGAAGGGTAACAGCCCAATCAAGTAAAGAGTTCAGCCATGTCTTGGCAACACTGACTACATCAATCTGCTCCTCTAGAACTGGCATCTCAAGCTCCTCCATTTTGCTTGCTAGACTATTGCTGTTTGTTACAGACTCTTTAAAGTCCCGTCCAGCTTTACAAATTCAGTAGATGGCATGGAATTACATGAAATATTTTGGGCACCTATATTTTCAATGCTGGTGTGTAACAAATAGATCTCCTTATCCACTGGTCTAGTCCACCCCTCACAGTCCAAGTCTCCACCCACTGATATAGTCTACCCCCTATCTACACTTGCATTTTCTAGATTGTTCTTCAAGCTCATCCCTTGGTTTAAATACTCCCACATGTCTTCTTCTGCAGTATCTATGGAGAGTAGTAACATTAAATGGGTATTTCAGTATACAAGACCTATCACCTATTGAAAGTATGAGGAACAAAGTAAAACCTTTTCAGTAGTTTCTCACCTAATCACTCACCAATTAATGGCCCAAAATGTGAAACTTATAACTTGTTGACAAGGGTTATGACCTGTAGAATAGTGTCAGCTTTCTGGTCAGGCATGCTTAGTTCCAGCACTAGGAGTTACTGGCGGGTGAGCTAAATGTCTGTAAACAGCAGGATGTAACCATGAGATGCAAAGGAGGCTGGAGACTTTCCCTCAGCAGCCAGCGCAATACAGGGTGAGAAAGCATGAAAAAAATGTCTACAATGCCTGATGGGACCTGTAATCTGCTAACACATGGTCCTAAATAGAGATGGGCGAATTTCTCAAAAATTCGATTCGGTCACATCGCTGAATTTCCTGACAAAAATAAATTCGGTCCGAATTACTTCGGGACGGATCACGTTAAAAAACAGCTATTTCCAGGCTGCACAGAGCCTGCAGGGTGCTATATAACGTTGTGCCATGCTTAAATATGCAGAGGGAGCTTGGTTTGGTCTTCATACAATGTTGTGTTTTAGTATGACACGCAGATGACTGCCGCCGCTCTTAGAATCGCTTCACTATAAAATTCCCTGAGCACTTAAGAGGGCAAAACTAACCAAAAAACTGAAGCGGGAATGTAGCCTGATAAAGTCATGCCAGCGAAAGCTGGAAAAAAACAAGCTGAGAGCTCAGGTGGCAACATTAGTGACAGAGTGTGGAGGTGACGGCAGCAGCCACAGCAGCAAGAGGTCAGACAGTGGCACAATGACATTCTGGAGGTGGCAAAAACAGGAGTAGGCCACAGAGTGGCACAATGACACAGTGTGGAGGTTACAGCAGCAGCCACAGCAGCAGCATGAGGTCAGACAGTGGCACAATGACATTCTGGAGGTGGCAAAAACTGGAGAAGGCCACAGAGTTGCACAATGACACAGTGTGGAGGTTACAGCAACAGCCAGAGCAGTAGCATGAGGTCAGACAGTGGCACAATGACATTCTGGAGGTGGCAAAAACAGTAGTAGGCCACAGAGTGACACAATGACAGAGAGTGGAGGTGACGGTGGCAGCAGCATGAGGTCAGACAGTGGCACAATGACACAGTGTGGAGGTCACGGCAGCAGCAGCATGAGGTCAGACAGTGGCACAATGACATTCTGGAGGTGGCAAAAACTGGAGTAGGCCACAGAGTGGCATAATGACACAGTGTGGAGGTCACGGCAGCAGCAGCATGAGGTCAGACAGTGGCACAATGACATTCTGGAGGTGGCAAAAACAGGAGTAGGCCACAGAGTGGCACAATGACAGAGGGTGGAGGTGACGGTTGGCAGCAGCATGAGGTCATGACAGTGCACAATGACATTCTGGAAGTGGCAAAAACTGGAGTAGGCCACAGAGTTGCACAATGACACAGTGTGGAGGTTACGACAGCAGCCGCAGCAGCAGCATGAGGTCAGACAGTGGGACAATGACATTCTGGAGGTAGCACTCATCAATCCTCCGAACCTCCCATGCCCATCTCCAAGACTTCACACGTGCGGCACCAGTTCTCTGGAACATGCTACCGCGGGCGAATAGCACACTCAGAACTTTTCATAGCTTTAAAAGGGCCTGGAGAATACATCTTCTCACTATGGCCTACCAGAACCCCTAATGCTAACACCCCCCCCCCCTCCCCCCACACTCCCTAGCGCACATCATCTCATTTTTAGCACTTAACTGTAAAATAGATGTACTGTCAGGGTGGCAGGTTCATCCGAATTCTATGTAAAAAAACCCCCCCATATTTATGTCACATGGCTGGGGCCATTGTTTAAAACTAGCACTTCTGCCCTTCGTCTCTCCGTACACCCTAATAGATTGTAAGCTCTTGCGAGCAGGGCCCTCCACCTGTGTCTATCTGTAAGTACTTTTTATGTGTAATGTCTGTACTTTTACCCTCCAAATTGTAAAGTGCTGCGGAATATGTTGGCGCTATATAAATAAAGATTATTATTATTATTATTATTATTATTATTATTATTATTATTATTAGCAAAAACTGGAGTAGGCCACAGAGTGGCACAATGACACAGTTTGGAGGTCACGGCAGCAGCAGCATGAGGTCAGACAGTGGCACAATGACATTCTGGAGGTAGCAAAAACTGGAGTAGGCCACAGAGTGGCACAATGACACAGTGTGGATGTCACGGCACCAGAAACAGCAGCAGCACATGGGGTCATAGAGGGAAACAATGACAGAGTGTGGGGTTGTGGGTGGATACACCAGTCCCTGGTAATGATGGTTGGTGACAGATGGAGAAATTGTCAGTAGATGTGTGGCATCAGGCGGTCGGCTGAGGCAAGTAGTTTAAACCCAGACTCATTTCTCACAGTTTGGGTGAGGCGTCATGGCTGATGTAGTCTGACGCCTAAGGCATTGGTGTGTGGAAAACCTGGCCGATCCACGCCTGATTCATCTTGACAAAGGTCAGTCGTTCCACATTTCCCGTGGACAAGCGGGTTCTCCTTGGGGAAACGATGGCCCCCGCCGCACTGAACACCCGCTCTGATGCCACACTACTGGCCGGGCAGGACAGCTTCTCCACTGCAAACTCGGCTATTTGCGGCCACACATCCATTTTTTGGCTGCCCAGTAGTCCAGCAGATCTTCTAACTGGTGGTGGCAGAGTGCTGTCCAAGTAGGCCACCACCTGTTGGTTCAGGGACTTCCCAGGTCCTGCTGCTGCTGCTGTGGCGGACTGCCCTCCTCACTAGGTGGGTGAAGGAAACTGCTCATCAGTGACTCCAGACTTAGGTTGCTGCTGATGGAGCTGGTACTGCTCCTACCCCCCCACACCTTCCCCCAACAGCCGTGGCAGGAGTACGTGAGCGCTGAAGAACCCCCCGGTTAGACTTGTCAGAGGAGGGACGATGCTGCACATAGGATGCGGCCAACTGACTGCGGAGGATTTCCCTATAGTATTTGAGTTTGTCCTCCCTCTCAGCAGCTGGGAAAAAGGCTCCCATTTTGGACCGGTAGCGAGGGTCCAATAGGGTGGAGAGCCAGAAGTCATCCGTCTATGGATGCTGACTATTTGGCTATCACTAGCCAGGCAAATCAGCATGCTGCGGGCCATCTGTACAAGTGACTCCGAGGGGCTCCCTGCCTCCATCTCACTGTATACTGCCACGGTGCTTGCGGGTCATCTGCCTCGTCTTCCTCATCTCCATCTACCTCCTCCAGCTGCTCCTGCTCCTCCTCTCTTGTCACCGGGGTAGAAAAACCCACTCATTTCACCAGACAATGCTTCTGCTCCAATGTGCTCCTCCTCCTCCTCCATTTCAGTCCCCACCGGACTCATGTGGCCGCGAGATGTAGTCGCCACGTCTCCAGTCCCCTGCCCAGACAGATTTTTCAGCATCTGTTCTGGGACATGAAGCAGTGGAATGACGTTATTCATCCCGTAGTCCTGGCGACAAATAACGTGGCCTCTTCGAATGGCCTCAACAAACGGCAGGTGTCAAGCAATGAACTGCCACTGGCTGACATCAAAAGTTACACAGGGGAGTACCCTGTCCCGGCCTGGATCATCAAAAAATCGTTAATGGCCTTTCTCTGTTCATTCAGTCGGTCCAACATGTGCAAGCTGGAATTCCAATGGGTGGAAACATCGCATATCAGAGTGTGTTGGGGGAGGCCGTTCTGCCGCTGCAACTCAAGGAGGGTGTTCCTGACTTTGTAGGAATGGATGAAGTGCATGCACAGTTTCCTGGCCATTTTCAGAATCTTCTGAAGAACGGTGGAAGACTTCAGGAACCTTTTCACAACCAGATTGAACACATGCGCCATGCAGAGCGCATGGACCATCCCTCCTCGGTGCAGCACGTACACCATGTTACTACCATTGTCCGTCACCATGGTTCCGATTTGCAGTTGGCGTGGAGAAAGCCTTACATCGATTTCTTGCTGCATGACGCGGAGCAGTTCCTTCCCTGTGTGACTTTGTTCGCCGAGGCAAGCCAGGTGTAGAACTGCGTGACACCGCTGTGCCCTACACATTTGGTATGATGGAGCAGTGCTTGTGGAGGCTGAGATGGTGGTGGAGGAGGAGGAGGAGGCGGACATTGGCGCAGGAGCAGCAGTTTGACAACGTGGAAGAGAAAGCGGCGTCTCCTGTCCAAGTTGTTGGGGGTTTCCTGGGCCGTAAGCACATTCACCCAGTGGGCCGTAAAAGGAAAATGTACTGGCCTGACCGTAGTTACAGCTCCAGACTCCGTGCTGCCGTGCAACTTGGAAAAAACCCGATTAGTTTCAAGGACTGGCCCACTTTCGTTCTACATATTTTTTGAAGTGCTGGTACTGCCTTTTTGGAAAAAAAATTACGGTTTTTGAACTCTCATCTCGGCTCTGCACAAGCCATTATTCTCTGAACGGTGCAGAGTCCACCATTTGGAAAGGGAGGGACTGCAGTACCAACAACTTGGAAAGGAGCACGGTCAGCTGCTGCACCTTAAGATGGTTGGACGCATACTGTTGTCTCTTTGCAATCGCCTCGCTGAATGACTGCTGGCGCCATGAGTAGCGAGGAGCAGGAGCATCTGCACCGGGAGATGATGTCACAGAGAAACAGCTCCCTTCTGCAGAGGTGGTGGAGCCTTGACTGGCTGCAATGGCATGCGTGCCACTGGGCGCTGCTGCTGTTGCTGCGGCGGCAGGATGGACCACCACATCTGAGCCACGTTTCTCCCAGGCCACCAGGATGGTGACGCTGCTTGTGTTGACGCAGGGCCATGGTGCCAACTTTAGCTCCCTGGCCACGCTTCACTTTCTGCCCACAGATTCTACATATACCCATATTCGGCTCCTCCGGTGTCTTAACAAAGAACTGCCACATCACCGAGTATCTGATTTTCCGCCAACGCTCCGCCCTGAGTGACTCCTACCCCCGCTGCCTCGCTGAGCCCCTGGGCCGCTACGTTCCGGGACCTGCGCAGCGGGTTGTTTAACCCGGGGCCGCTTGGCTCCCGACCTCACACTGCTGCTACCCTGCTGACTCACGGCCACACAATCCACTGCTGGCTGCGCCGCTGCCTGACGCGCAAGCTGACGCCCCTTCACCTGACGATGATAAAAGCCCTTGCTTCACCCGCTCCCAAGTGCGGTCGGCTCATCATCATCTATTTGTGTTTCATCGTCCTGTTGTCCTCATCACCGGTCTTGGTATGCAGAGGCTGACCCCTCACAACATGACCTCCCATGTCACTCTCCACTTCTACACTGAGCCGCCTACTGCAAGAAGCAGGGGATATTGGACCCATTTCTTCGTTGACAAGTAGCTGCTGACTCCCCTCCTAAAATTTTGTTCATCCTCGCTATATAGTGGCACTGAGCCCAGACCCATAGTAAAATCTCTGGCTGAGATTATCGGATGGACAGAGGCGGGTGAGGGACAGGTGAGGGCCGCTGCCAACTAAGGTTGTGTCTGACGAATCCACCGACACTTGGCTTGGGGTTGTCAGATGTCTCGGGAGGGGAAATGGATGACCTAGTCAACCAATCAAGAACCCTTGGGTTGCTAGTCAGCACACGGCCGCTAGATGACAGTGGCAGTTGTGGCCTCACCGAGTGACCCCTGCTGCGATGTCCCCTTGCTGTGCTGCGACCTGGGCCTGCTCCAGGAATGTTTGTGCCATGCCACTCGCAGGTGAAGAGCCGCCACCTCTCTGTCTGACATACTGTTTGTTCTAAAATGTACAGACACTTTTTTGATGAAGATATCTGTATATGATAAATGCACACCCTGTATTTGACTCCAAATGAACCCCTTAAGAACTTGGGTCACCCTTTGGACATAAAATTGCGCTCCACAAATGGGCAGGAAAAATTGACTTGTATTTGCCGTTTAAAAACTCTGTGGTATTTTACTGAATATAAAAGCAAAAACAGGCTTAATTAACCTTCGGTATGAATTATACTACATAATTTCTTCTGTGGCGGTGAAAAACAAAGTTTCTTTTACTGAGTACAAACTGCAAGAAAAATACTTAGTTAACCCTGGATGGTAAATTGCGCAAAAGAATTGAGCCAGCCAAAAACTACCAGCTTTGTACGTGTTTACAATTTGGGGTGTATTGTTACGCTACACAACAGAGAAAAACTTGTAATTAACCTTCGCCCTTGTGAATTATGCTACAGGCAAAATGTCTTTTTTGCCGGTGAAAAAGACGGTTTCTTTTAGTCACCACAACAGCAGAACAACGCTTAATTAACCCTGGATGTAAATTGCGCAAAAGAATTGAGCAGCCAAAAACTACCAGCTTTGTAGCTTGTTACAATGGTGTGTATTTTACGCTACACAACAAAAGAAAAACTTGTAATTAACCTTCAGTTGTGAATTATGCTACAGGCAAAATGTCTTTTTTGCCGGGGGAAAAAGACGGGTTTTTTTAGTCACCACAGCAGCAGAACAACGCTTAATTAACCCCTGCATTTAAATTGGCCGCAAAAGAATTGAGCAGCCAAAAATGAAGTGGTATTTGTATTGTAAAAACGCTGTTTCTTTAAATGAATACAACAGGAACAGGCTTAGATCACCCTTTGGGTATTCAATGTGCTGTGAGCAGATAGCATTAAAATGTTTTATTGCAGCTGCACTGGACTTCAGATCCTACCCCCAAAAATCAGAAATAAAAAACGTTAAGAAAAGCAGTCTTGAGACAAGCTGAGACACCCCCAAAATCGCTGTAAAAAAATAGTTTTTTTAGTATCAGCTATCATAAGCAGCCGCGGCAGCACCTTCCCTGCTCAGTACAGTGAGATGTACAGTAAAATAACGGCGCCTCTTTTAACTTAGCCAATCACAGAGCGCGCTCAGAATTTCTTTTCCCCATAGAACTCTATGAGAAAGTAGCTCGCGCTCTGATTGGCTAAGCTGGAAAGAGCCCCCGCCGCTTCAACCAATAGCTCGTTTCTGCATTTTTACTGTATTTGACCTGTCCCGCCTTTGAATATGATTGGTCCCAAATTTTTTTCCATAGGATAAAAAGGACATTGTCGCTCCTATTCTGATTGGTCAATTCTCCTCCATAGGATATAATGGGTCTTTGTCGCTCCTATTCTGATTGGCTGGTTTATGCCGACCAAAGAGAAAAGCTTAAACAATTTGAATTACTGTATTTCCCGGCGATTCTCTCTATTGCAATTCCCTATGTAGCGCCGGTCTTGGCGACAAACACGTTGTTCGGGTTTTTAACTGCATTATTTGTAAAGAAGGGTTCGGCTCTTTATCTGATAATGTTTTACACTTAATAAAAATGATTTTTTGATTAATACTTCATGCCGCACGGCGCTGAGCGCCGAGATTTTTAGTGCGCCCATTCTCCATAGACTATAATGGGAGAAGTAGCTCGCGCTCGGATTGGCTGGGTAGCCAAGCCCCCGCGGCTCAGCCAATCAGTCTTTTCTGTCTTTTTACTGTATTTTGAACTGTCCCGCCTTTGATTTTGATTGGTCCAAACTTCTCCATAGGGTATAAGGGACTTTGTCGCTCCTATTCTGATTGGTTAATACTCCTTCATAGGTTAGAAAGGGCCCAAATGTCGCTCCATTCTGATTGGTCCAAACTTCTCCATAGGATATAATTGGGGCTTTGTCGCTCCTATCTGATTGGTGGCTTCTGCCCGACCAATGAGAATAGCTTAAACAATTTGGGAAATTTCTGTAATTTCCTGGCGATTCTCTCTATTGCAAATCCCTATGTAGCGCCGGTCTCGGGGCGACAAACGCGGTTGTTCGGGTTTTTTTTCTGCTTTATTTGTAAAGGGTAGGGTTCGGTTCTTTATCTGACAATGTTTTACACTTAATAAAAATAATTTTTTTTATTAATACTTCATGCCGCACGCGCTGACGCCGAGATTTCAGTGCGCCCATTTTCTCCATAGACTATAATGGGAGAAGTAGCTCGCGCTCTGATTGCTGTGGTAGCCAAGCACCCGCTAGCTCAGCCAAATCAGCTCTTTTCTTTCTTTTTACGGTATTTTGAATTATCCCGCCGTGGATTCTGATTTTGGTCTAAACTTCTCCATAGACTAGAAATGGGTCTTTGTCGCTCCTATTCTGATTGGCTGACTAGCCAAGTCCCCGGTACTCACCAATCAGCTCTTTTCTGCATTTTTTCTGTATTTTGAACTATCCCCGTGGATTCTGATTGGTCTAAACTTCCCCATAGGTTTTAATGGTTCCACTGTCGCTCCTAAATTTTGATTTGGCTTATGCTGACCAATAGAATAGGTTTTCAGATTTGAATTACTGTATTTCCCGGCAATTTCCAATATCAAATTTGATATTTCACCGTTTGAGTTTTGGAAAGTGTTTTTTTTAAATTTGTTTATTTTTTACGTTTCCGCTCTTTTCTGACACTGTTTTCCCGCTTTAAGGCGATTTTTTTTCGGAATCATACTCCTGCTGCACGAACGGAGCGCCGGATTACTGTCGCGATCTTCGATTTCCGCTTCCTCCATGTTTTCCCATCCCGTTTCACTTCGCCTCTGCCGAGCATTTAGACCAAAAAAAACCTGGTCTGCTTGTCGGAGCTGCCGAGCGCTGCACCGCGCCTCGCTTTGCCAACTCGCCATCGTACATGGGCCCCGGAGTTTTCGAGCGCGCCGCGCGCCCGCCCCGGAACGCCTACACCGCGCCCACAACCGCGCCCACTGCCCGCCCCTTCATGCGGGGCACAGCTGAAAGTGGCGAACGCTTTCACCAACCTGAATCCCCACGTCTGACAGCGGGATTCGGGCCCGGGAAAGGCGCAGTGTCGCCAAAAACGGGCGAAAGCCGTTCATACAGGGACCCTATGTATCAAAAAACAAACTGGAGGGCAAAGACTTTCTATCAGGAAATGAACAATAGCACAAAGTTATAACACCCTGGAGATACTTTATTGGTTTCAAATGTGTCAGCAATTTTAAAATATTTATGTGCTTTATCTGTTTTTAATTTTTTATGTCATCCTAAATTTTGATCGGTAGTTTTCTATATTTTTTTAAAACTAGTTGACTTTATCGATAAAATGATAGTATGCTAAAAAGACACAGGGCGACATGTCCAAAAAGTGCCGTATCTATGCCAGTTTTAGGTGCATTAAATCAGTGTAAAGTGCGCCTGAAAGTCCGATACTTTCTAAAAATTGGCGTCAGGTAAAACCTTGCATAGATTACTTAATGCGCCTAAAATTGCACATCGTATCAAAAAGGGGGCATTGCATTAAAAAAGGGCGCATTGCATCAGAAAAAGGGCGCATTGCTCAACTCACGGCAAATAGCATATCATTGGTAGTACATGGTATGCGTCTATCGAAGGCTCATTGCCCTACGGGGGCGCATAACATTTATAAGGCGCCTCAATCGGTGCATTTCGCGACGGGGGCATACAGTGCACCATATTTAGGCGCATTATAAAGTGTCGGTCCCGGTGTATAATGCGCCTAGTTTTAGTGTACGACAGTTAATTTACAACAAGAATATGGCGTAAAAAGTGGGTTTGCCGCAAAATAGAACAAAAAACTGGCATTGTCGCCCACAATTGTTGAATAGTTACATGTATACTAATGGTCAAAATTTTTATAAAACCTTAATTTTTCCAGTTATTTTTGACATTAACAAAGTTCTGTAACAGCAAATAATGTGAACTGGCTTAACCACTTAAGGACCGAGCGTTTTTTTGGGTTGAAATGTTATTTTCTCCTCACTTTCCAAGAGCCATAACTTTTTTATTTTTCCATTTACATAGACATATTAGGGCTTGTATTTTTCGGGACAAGATGTGCTATCTAAAGATGTCAATCACCATACCATAGAATATACTGGGAAACCACAAAAAAATTCTAAGTGGGCCAAAATGTGAAAAAAACCTTACTTGTGCCATGTTTGCAGGTTTTCTTTTTTTTTTTTTTTTTACGGTGGTTACTCTCCGGTCTAAATTATATGTTCTCTGTATTCTTCAGGTTAATATTATTTTGGCAATACCAAATATGTATGTTATGCTATAGTACCGTAAAACAAAAAAAAAACAAAAAATTCCTATTTTTTAAACTTGCGCTACAGCACCACTTTCTGTAACCAATAACTTTTTTGCACTTCTACCTATGGACCTGAGTGAGGATTCATTTATTGTGGACTGAAGTGTACGTTTTATTGTTACCATTTTGGGATAGATTTAACTTTTGTGATCACTTTTATATCAATTTAGGGGACCTGAAATGACCAAAAACCACAATTTTGGCGTTTGGAATTTTTTTCTTTTCCGGTGTTCAGCATACAGGATAAATTATGTTATATTTTAATAGATCAAACTTTTTTCGGATAAAACAATATAAATTATGTCTAACTTTTTTATTATTTATTTATTTTTATTTTTAAAATGGCAAAGGGGGTGGGTTATTTGAACTTTTAATTTTTATATTTTTTTTTACACTTTTAAACATTTTTTTAATTTAACATTGAGTCACCCTAGGGTGCTTCACCACTAAGGGCCGAAACCGTTTATACAGCCATTGTATAGACACTGTAATAAGGTATACAAAGATGGCAGTAAGTAGGAAAATGAAAAACATGGCGGCGATGCTAGCCTTCACAAGGCTTTCAGCCACCTTGTAAACTAATCAAGGCCCTGTGATCTCGCCATGGGGGCCCCAACTGGAGTGAGGAATGGTACGCTGCACCTTTTCTCATTTAGTCACCTTAATATTCACGATGCCTAAGGGGTTAAGCAGCACGGAATGGAGTTGGCTCTATTCCTTAGGGTATGTTCACACAGTCACTTTGCGTTGTATTTGCGCTCTAATACGAGCGAGAAATTATGGTACTCCACAGAGAACTAGGAATTATGACTCCTCTCCCTGAGCGTACAATATGATCATATTATATGCCCGGGGAGATAAGTGACAGGCCGGGGAATAATGACAGTCTATGGGGCCGGCGGACTGCAGCCACCCCTGCGTCGCAGGAGTACACGACGATCAACGCGACTCCCAAACACCCAGCGTACTTTACGCCCCGGAATTACGCCATGTGAACATAGTCTTAGGCTATGTTCACACGGCTTATTTTGAAATGTATTTACGTCGGATTTCCAATCGTAAATACATTCTGAAATCAGTTGCAAATCAGTTTGAAATAAGTGTCACGACCTGTGGCACGTATTTCGCGACAGATTTACAAGCCCCATTCAGTATATGGGGTGAATCGCAAAATCCGGCACAATAATTGACAGGCTAATTGTTTTTCCGGCCGTATTGCGGTTGCAAATCCGACATGTATTTCCCATTAAAACCAATATTAAATGGCCTGCCACTTATTTCAAACTGATTTCGGAACGGATTTATGATCGTAAATACGGCGGCAAATCCGTTCCGAAATAAGCCGTGTGAACGAGGCCCTACTGTTTCCAGCAGGTGTCAGCTGCAATTAGCAGCGGCCCCTCCGCCTGTGTGGTTGGATCGCGGCATGATACCGCTACAAAGCCCCATACTGACACTGAGATGTAAGTTTATGTACAGTGTCGTTAAAGGTTCCAAAGTGAGCTAAATATAAAAATAATATGAATTTTCAATCTTACACACAACAATTGTCTGGTTTTAACTAAAGGGTTTTTATTCAGAGAAGATATCAAAAACAGTTGCTCTGCAGCACAGAAAGCAAATTATGTTATGAAATTGAATCCAAGCTATTCCTTGAGCTGTCTCAACTTTTGGAGATTACGTTCAAATCCTCTGATTCTATATTGCTATTGTTGGAACAGACTGCATTAAAACACCCTTTAGGATTGGATTTGGACAGTTTTGCCCATTAGGACAGAGCACATTGGTATCATAATGTCAAGAAAAAGACAAGTAAGTCTGTCCTACAGAGAAATTGCCAAAGAAGCCAAGGTGGCAGTCATTACAGTTTCTATTTAATCAAAAGCCACTTGGAGACTGGTGAAAACTCTGACAGGAAGAGGTCTGGCAGCTACAAAGTCAGATGACAAATTTTTGAGAGTAAACAGTTTGTGTGATATGCATTTCACAGCTCAAAATCTTCAAGCACAGATTAAAGTGGTGAAAAATATTTAAAAAAAAAAATTCATTTCAACTGTGAAAGAAAACTTCTATCCAGGCCCGGACTGAGAACCTGTCCCACCGGCAAAATCCCGCGGGCCGCGCAGCCGTGACACACGTGGGCCGCCCGAGCGTACCTACCGGCACTGCTCACCTTATAGCAGCGCCACCGCACTTGTTTGCTATGCGGCTGCAGCAGGACATAGCAGCACCGGCACACATTTGATGTGGGCTGCGGCCACTGCAGAGGCCGTCACGACCAGAGCTGAGGGCCGCTGAAGTGAGCCAGGGATGCTCTGAAGCCCCCAGCAAGTGTAGAATCTTTTATAGGCGGCTGCGGCCACTACAGAGAGCCGCCGCCGCCGCAACTCAGGGCCGCCGCAGTGAGCCGGGATGCTCCACAGCGGCCGGAGTTGCCTGTAACCAGGGGTGTCGCTAGGTAGTATTGATCGGGGCACAAGCTCTGGACAAGACATCCTGTGCCCCGAACCTCAGAGCGCCGACAATCTATTGAACTATGTGTGCGTCCTCAGGACCACACACAGCTCAGGATGGTTGCTCAGTACAGGCAGAGCAGAGCGACTGCAGGAGGTGTCGGGGCTGAGGAGGGAGGAGGGGGCGTCTGCTCATACACAAGTCCTCAGGAAGTGCAGCAGCCACTGTCCGGCAGGGAGATGCTCCACCCCCTGCTGTGATCTCCTGGGTCCATCTCCTGCCCGTCCTGGAGCTCTTACTGTGAACAGTACTGAAGGTATGTGTGCATGTGTCTGTGTGTTCATGTCTTTGTATATGTGTATGTACTGTATATATGTGTGCTCATTGTGTGGGGTATACAGGGGTTGTGTGGGGTATACAGGAGGTGTGTGGTGTATACAGGGGGTGTGTGGGGTATACAGGGGGGTGTGAGATATAAAGGGGGTGTGTGGGGTATACAGGAGGTGTGTGGGATATACAGGGGGGTGTGTGAGGTATACAGGGGGTGTGTGAGGTATGAAGGGGTGTGTGTGGTATACAGGGGGTGTGTGGGGTATACAGGGTGTGTATGAGATATACAGCATAGTTGCCAACTTTTGAAAATGAAAAAAAGCAGGAGATTTCAGTGGGCATGGACACGCCCATCTTGTCGGTATACCACACCCCTTCAAAAAGCCACACCCACTCCACCTAACTGCATAACGGCTTTGGAAGAAAGCCAGGTAGATGCCCCTTTTGCCAGGTAGTAAACCCCCCATAAGCAGTAGTGCCCCTTACAGGCAGGTAGAAAGCCCCCTTGTAGCCAAATAGATGCCCCCTCTGTAGCCAGGTAGGTGCCTCCCCTTTGTTAGCCAGGTAGTGCCCCCCTTTGTTTCCCCGGTAGGGGCCCCCCATGTTCCAGGTAGGTGCCCCAATTTGCCAGGTAGTGCCCCCCCTTGTTTGCCAGGTAAATGCCCCATTGTTTGCCAGGTATGCCCCCTTGTAGTCCAGTAGTGCCCCCTTGTTGCCAGGTAGTGCCCCCTCTGTTGCCAGTAGATGGCCCCCTTGTTGCCAAAAGTAGATGCCCCCTTGTTGCCAGGTAGGAGCCCCTCTGTTGCCAGGTAGTGCCCCCTCTGTTTGCCAGGTATGCCCCCTCTGTTTTCCGGGAGGGTTTAGGTGATGCCCCCTCTGGTTTGCCAGTAGATGCCCCCTATTTGCCAGGTATGTGCCCCCATTGTTTGCCCCTGTAAATGCCCCCTTGTTGCCAGGTAAATTTCCCCCCTCGTTGCCAGGTAGTGCCCCCATTTTTGCCAGGTAGTTCCTCCTCTGTTGCCAGGTAGATGCCCCCTCTGTTGCCAGGGAGTGCCCCCATTGTGCCAGGTAGTGCCCCCATTGTTGCCAGGTAGAAAGTCCCCTCTGTTGCCAGGTAGTGCCCCCATTTTTGCCAGGTAGTGCCCCCATTGTTGCCAGGCAGAGCCCCCCATATAGCTAATAAAAATAAAATAATAAAATCCCCTTACCTCACCAGGCTCCCGCCGCACGGCCGCCCCGCACGATCTCCTCAGCGACGCAGGGGAATTGAGAGCAGCCGGCCGCGTCACTACCCCTGCACCGGCGTCACTTCCCCCTGTGCCGCTGACCTGTATGTGCGGCGCACACACGGCGCCGGACAACAGGGGGAGGAGGGAGGAGAGGAACAATCCCTCCTGCCTCCTCCCTCACAGCGAGACTCCGGGCGGGTGAAGCGGGCTAGCGCCGCACCCAACCCCCCTGTAGGAAGGGGCCCCCCGGCGCAAAAAGAGAGGCACTAAGCGCTACTCTGTCGCTGCGGGCCATTTAAAGAACCCCCCCAGCCGCTGGCGGGGGAGGGGCCAAATCCCCGGGAGGGGGGGGGGGACCCCAAATAGCGGGGCC
>JAODAL010027489.1:0-54881 GCA_025379985.1 Phyllomedusa bahiana
CCACGAGTCTCAAGACAACCTCATCTGGCTTCCAGTCTGAGAGGAGTTGTGGTTGGCTGTTACCCCCATCCAATGAGATAAGTCAGTGATGCAGAAAGACAGAATGGCGGCCATTGTTGTTCCCAGCACCAGACTCCTGGTGGGAGGACACTGATAATGTATTATATCAATGGATCTTACTATGTCGACAACATTGAGCCTGCTGTAGAGAAGCCCCAGGTCTGGAGATAGGTGCAGGTCGCAGGGGTGGGATCAGATGTCAGATATCTTGGGACTACATAGGTGTTTTGAGGTGTTTGGATCACACAGAAGAACATTTGTGAGACACAGAACAGCTGAAAAGATGCTGGAAGAGTGCCTGACGCATCTGTCAAGCCTGGTGGAGGTCATGTGATGGTCTCCATTATTGACTCCATTATTAGGGGAACAGACAGGGTAATCTGTCACAAAGATCGGGATCGTCGAACAGTATGTTGTTTACCTGGGGTCCGAGTTCGACATATCGCGGATTGGGTTGACAGATTGCTGGGTGGGGCTGGTGAGAATCCAGCTGTCATGGTGCACATTGGCACCAATGACAAAGTTAGAGGTAGGTTGAGTGTCTTTTAAAACGATGTCAGGGACATAGGCGAAAAGCTCAAGGCAAGGAACCTCCAAGATAATATTTTCAGAAATATTACCTGTTCCACGGGCCCCACAAGAGAGGCAGCGGGAAAGTAGAGAGGTGAATAAGTGCCTCAAAAATTGGTGTAGGAAAGAGGGATTTGGGTTTTTGGAGAACTGGGCTGATTTCTGTCTGGGCTACAGACTCTATGCTAGGGACGGGCTGAACCTAAATGTGGAGGGTGCAGCTGTATTGGGGGACAAAATGGCCAGGAAGTTGGAGGAATATTTAAACTAGGGACTGGGGGGAGGGCAACTCCAAAGATAGCGTGCGAAATAGTGAAGACAGAGAGCTGGGAGTAAGTAATAAATAGAAGGTTTCCTTAGTGAACCAGACGATACTGAGAAATGGCTCAATGAGGCACAAAAAGTCTTTTCAAATTGTGACTTGTCAGGAGAGAATGAACGGACAAATTTAAAAATTCTCTTTAATGAACTTTATGGTGCATATAAAGAAAATATTAAATCATTCTGGGAGACATTGAGCCTGGAGAATTATATTAAATCTAATATTGCACCGAGGGGTCTTAGACCACTAGTCAGTCCCTCCCCTAGATCCAGATCTCCCCAGTTAATTGAAAAATGGGAGAAGGAATTACTGTCTTCTTCTTTGAAACTAATGGGTTTTTTACTTGAAGAGGAAAGAATAGTGTTAGATAAGACCGCTATACACCTAAAAGAACTTAAGGAGAAGGCATTAAAATACAGATCCGACCCTGACTTTGGAAGGAGGGAGTCCCTATTACAGACAGCAGTGGATAAGTACCAACATAACATCAAGGAACGTAAGCATAAGCAGTTTGTCCGTGACTTGGCAGAATTATGAATTATTACTTGGTATGAAGGTGAACTGAGGGCCACTGACCCATCAGCTTCTGAACAAGAGAGTGATAATAGCAGGAGGAATTATAACCCTAGAAGGAGATCCTATCAAGGGAGAGGTAGATTCTCTAGGAAATGGAACCAACAAAGAAATTTTGGGGGCAGACAGAGAAATTATGGTCGTGGACAAGTGAGTCCAAGAGTAGGGTCCCCAAGAGATCACGATTTGGGGTCATCCACAAGTTTTCTATCCTCCTCTGCTTCATCATCGGCTCTCCCTTTTTTAGACCAGGCAGAAGGTCCACCATATTCTTTGAAGGAACAGGAGCCAAGAGTAAAGAGAACAGCAGCGAAAAAGAAAACCAAGTAATAAATTTAACACAAAGATCTCTCACACAGGATGAACTAAACGTGTTATCTAAGGGCTTGTCCTTCGTACCGACCTCGAGATTCAAGGAGTTCGACTGGGTGAGAGACCTTAATTTGTTCATACGAAAAATTAAATGGATAAAGTTTTTTAGGAATAGTGACACACAGACGTGTGAGCAATTGGGTATTCTAAGGGAAGATCTCCCAGGAATAAAAGTTTTGACAGAACTACTTGAAGAGGGGGAAAGAGGACCTAGCATTGGATATACAGATCTGTGCCCCAGGAGTACACGTTCACCTCCTCCACAACCAACTCCAGAGATAGATATTTTCTTAAAAATGGTGACAAGAGATCTACAAAACCTTGCTAATGAAAGAAGTAAGCCAGGGGTTAATAAGAACTACACAACTAGGGAGATGAAAGCCGTTAGATCTCTAGAATCTGATGACAGTGTAGTCATCAAACCCTCTGACAAGGGGGGAAATATTGTTTTAATGAGTCATGAGATGTACACCTCAATGTGTTTAAAAATATTGGACGATCGCTCAAGCTATGCTGTTCTAACCAGGGATCCCACGGATGACTTCCTAAAAGAATTGGAAGAATTAGTGATAGCAGGTGTAGAAGCAGGTGTCCTCTCTAGGGATGAATCTCGCTTTCTCATACCCTCCAAACCACAAATCGCCACGTTCTACGCATTACCGAAGATCCACAAAGGTACTTCCCCATTATAGGGGCGTCCGATAGTCTCGGGAGTAGGCTCTTTGTCTCAAAATGTTGGAATTTATCTGGACAAAGTACTGAGGGGGTTCGTGACATCTCTTCCATCTTATCTAAGGGATACCTCAGATTTATTAACTAAATTGGAGGGAATCTCGGTGGATGAGGATGTAAGATTGGCCTTAGTGGATGTGGAGGCGCTATATAGTAGCATTCCACACCACTGGGGCCTAAAGGCAGTAGATTTCTACCTCAAAACAAGGGGAAGTCAACATCATCGTCATAATTTGTTTGTGCTGCAACTATTTGAGTTCATTCTTACTCATAATTTGTTTCTGTTTGGATCAAGGCTCTTCCACCAGCTTAGGGGGACGGCCATGGGGAGCTCATGTGCTCCCTCCTATGCGAATCTTTTCCTGGGCTGGTGGGAGAGCACAGTGGTCTTTGGTGACGAACGTGAACCATTTATATCTAAGATCTTGCTGTGGGTAAGGTTTATAGATAACATTTTCGTCTTGTGGCAGGATACGGAAGTGGCCTTTGCCTTTTTTATGGAGGCCCTGAATAGGAATGAAGTAGGCCTGAAATTTACATCAGAGATCCATAAGTCTGAAAATACCTTTTTAGATCTTCGGATTAAGAAGGACTTATTGGGCAATTTACAAACTACGACCTTCCGTAGAAAAACTGCCACAAATAGTCTTCTAAGATGGGAGAGTCATCATCCTACCCGTCTTAAAGAGGGTATTCCTAAAGGCCAGTATTTGAGAGTTAGGAGAAATTGCTCGAGAGTGGAAGATTTTTACAGGCAGGCTGATGATTTAAAGGAAAGATTCCTTGAAAGGGGTTACCCCTTGCGTACCCTAAAACCTGGCTTCAGGAATGCCTTAGAAAGTGAAAGAAATGTACTTCTTCATGGGAAGCCAAAGGAGACAGGGTCTGAAATTTCCCCTAGAATTATAGGCACGTTTGATGACAAAAACCAAGAAGTGAGAGGAATCATCAGTAAATATTGGAACATCCTACTCACAGATAAAGATCTGGGGGAGATTTTATCACCCAAACCCCTCATTACCTTCAGAAAAGGAAGATCTATTAGGGATAGACTTATACATAGTCATTACATACCCCCATCTGGAGGAAAATCGTGGCTTGACAGGAAGCCTAGTGGGATGTTCCGCTGTGGCAAATGTGTAGCCTGTCCGTATATAGCTAAAACTAAAGAATTCAGGAGCTATAGTACAGGTTGCACCTTTGAAATACGTGACTTCATAAACTGTGTAACGAAAGGCATGGTCTATTTATGTACATGTCACTGCCAAAAGCAATACATTGGCAAAACAATTAGACAGTTAAAGACCCGAATAGGTGAGCACGTCGGGGATATTAGACATCGTCGTGATACCCCACTTGCTAGACATATATGGGAAGAGCATGGAGGGGTCTTTGCAGGAATGACTTTTATTGGCATTGAAAAAATTAATATGACAGCAAGGAAAGGAGACGTAGATAAAAAACTACTACATAAAGAGACTGAATGGACTTTTAGGCTAAAGACTTTACAGCCAAGTGGTCTCAATGAGTTTTTGTATTTTGGATGTTTTATTTGAAACCTAAGTTAGATTTCTCTGGTGTGAGTCTGGTTCACTAAATCACACATTGATGTGATGGTCCATTGGGGCAAGATTGCCCATTGACCTTATTTGATCTTGGCATCATTCGTAATATTTTTTGTTTTATGCAAATATGTGCCTCATTTGCTGGTTTGATTATAGGGGCCTTGTTATTTATAAGTATATTGGGGATACCAATTGTTGTGAGATTTCATCTTTTGTGGTATCCTCCACTTAAGGGATCCCCGTTCTTTTTCTAATTTGTATCTGTGCATAATATGCCTGTTTTATTTAAATCTTACTTGTATGAAGATGTCTTGTGCGTGTACACCATCTTGTCATTTTCTATCGCCGCATATGGTTACTATCTGCCTGTGTAGGTTGCTTCAAGTAGCGTTTTAGTGTCCAAGAGTGAGTATCAGTGATGCGCATGCACACGCTCCATGAATGGGTTTGCGGCTGCGCATGCGTGAGTGTAGGGAGCTGGAAATCGCCATTGCCCATGCACAAGATTTCCTATTCTCGCGGGTGTACGCTCATGACGTGGCGTGCACGGGATGCGGGCAATTTGTCCAGAGTAGGAGAGGCCGGCGTCTCTCAACAGGTAGGGAATGCATACACTGCAATGGATTATTACGGGAGTCCTATCAGATTAAGGTATACGCACGCATAGTGGGCGTTCTCCCCTTAAATGTAGATATTTAAACTGGTCGTTTGAGCTAGACGAGTGAGGCACATCTATCTATCTAAGAGTGCTGCTTACATAATCCGGCATCTATGGAAGGATTAGATATATTCCCCTGATGAGTCCTCAGCAATTATAGAGGAAGAAACGCGTTGGGAATAGGGAATTACGCTGAATGCAAAGGGAAGTAAGATACCCAAATGATAATATGTATGCTGCATTTAGGTTTATATAATCTGATTAAGTAATATCATTGCCTTGATTATTGGCTTGTGTATATAGGTTTTTGTATATTTGTTTTTAGGTCACAACTGTCTAAGGTATCACAGGTCTTGAATTATTTATCATTTATCCCTTTGAGATAGATATTCAATAGGGTGAGCCATCGAGAGGTGGGGCCGTCCTTTTTCGGGACGATTACCCTACCTGTACTTTAGGGTTTAATAGGGGAAAATATAGGCCTTTGTGAGTAGTAATTTTCTAAGTGAATATATCTGAGAATACTCCATTTGTCCTGTATACCTTGGATAATTAAGTAGCACTGGTGTATATGTTTGTATTGTCGTGAGATTTTATTGTATATTTATTAAAAGTTATATTTTAGGACTGGGTTTATAGTTTCTGTGATTTCTAGAATAGATAGATAGAATATGAAGAAAATGCCACAAAAAAGCGGACCACTTTGTACTGATTGACGTGATTTTTATGCACTCACCTCGTTATGTTGTGCTTTATGCTGGAAAGCTTCACCATGCAGAATGCCAGTATTGACCAGTATACAATAGAGTCTGCTGCTGGTTCCCAAGGCTGGTCCTGTTCCACATGGGTCCAGGAATAACAACTAGTGAAGACAGTGGAGGAAGTAACTAACTAACATCCTCGGAGCACAGGCAAGAAGTCCGGTAATTTGGTTAACCCGCCTTTTGAGGATTTATTTCCTCCACTGTCTTCACTAATAGAAATTGATGTCATAATGGTTCCTCAAAGAGTTCTCATAATCAACATTCCTATAGAAACTTATAGGTTGACCATAAAAAAGGAAAACATAAAGGGAACATAAAGTCAGAGCAGTGTGGGACCTGGTTAATGCCCAAGACTGGCAATAGATGTGGCTTCAAATCAACTAGACAGATACTTACCACACTATGACACCAGCAGTTTCCTGGAAGACATGAAAAAGGCACGGTCCAAAGTAAACCAATAATATATAAGAAAAGAAAAACCCCACTGTCCACCCAAAAATATATGAAAAACTTTAAATCTGGCTTTTATTTTAGACATACTAAAAACACGGCATAGAGACCCATAACAGGAGACACGCTGAGCACATTGAGGAGGGACTTGCTCTGAACTCCGTCAGCATTTCTCTTGCTGCAGCTCTTATTAAATTACAAGTGATAAAAAGTCAAGTGTTGAATGCTTCTTTGAATCAACGTCTCATGTTTCTAGTGACAATGATTAGTAGTAAGTAGACCATAGCCTCTTATGCTCCAGGGCCACCCAAGTAACAAGACCTCTCGGACATATGGGTGCACGGATGCACCTCTCACTGTCTGCATGGAGCAGCTATGGGGGTAGATCTATGGATTGGCCACGGCTTTGCTCTTCTGATTAATCACCAATACACATTAGATGTGATCGGTCCTTGTCTCCTTGTGTGGAATATGTGCTCTAAGGTCTTAGGTTTTATTCACACAACAAATTTTAAAATGGAACTAGACACATCTTCCAAATTGGATTCCACGGTAAAGTTGTCACTTTCTATCGGACTTGATCCCCGTGCTGTGCTCCTCTCAGAATACACCTGCAGTGACACAGGGACAGCGTACCCGTCATATAAGGAGGCCGTGACATTTCAGGGAGGGGACACTGGGGCAACCTCCAGTCTCTACTATTGGTTTGCTGACTGGCTCAGAGTGTCTGTCAATCCTAGAGTCTCCAAGACAACCTCATCTGGCTTCCAGTCTGCTGAGGAGGTTGTGGTTGGCTGTTAGTCCATCCAATGAGATAAGTCAGTGATGCAGAAAGACAGAATGGAGGCCATTGTTGTTCCCAGCACCAGACTCCTGGTGGGAGGACACTGATAATGTATTATATCAATGGATCTTACTATGTCGACAACATTGAGCCTGCTGTAGAGAAGCCCCAGGTCTGGAGATAGGTGCAGGTCGCAGGGGTGGGATCAGATGTCAGATATTCTTGGGGCTACATAGGTGTTTTGAGGTGTTTGGATCACAAGAAGAAAAATTTGTGAGACACAGAACAGCTGAAAAGATGCTGGAAAGTGCTGACGCATCTGTCAAGCCTGGTGGAGGTCATGTGATGGTCTCCATTATTGACTCCATTATTAGGGGAACAGAACAAATAATAAATGGGATATTTTTAAAAACATCTTAGGTGCCCACTGTGAAAGGTACAGACCTTATGGTAATAAAATAATTAGAAGCAGGAAGAACCCAATGTGGATCAACGGGATGTAAAAAAGGCAATAAAAAACAAAAGAAAGCGTTTTATCTATAAAAAGGAGGGCAGTGAAGAGTCACAAAAAACTATAAGGAAAAAAATAAAATATGTAAAATAAATGTTAAAGACAGCAAAACTGGGACAGAAAGACGTATCGCCATAGAAAGTAAAAGTACCCCCAAAATATTTTTTAACTATATAAAGTAAAAAGATTAAAACAGAAAATGTTGGCCCCTTGAAAAGAATTGAGGGACGGACTGTAGAGGACTGAGAAAAAAAGCAAACCTACTAAACAATTTTTTTTTCCACTGTATTTACCGAGGAGGATGAGCTTCCTGTTGATGAGCAGAGGGATGAGGTAAACTCCAACTTAAATGTTTCTTGCCTAACCCAGGAAGAAGTGCAGCTCTGCCTTAAGAAGATTAAAAGACAAATCCCCAGGTCCTGACGGTATACACCTATATTCTTAATATTTATGGACTGTCTAAAAATGGGGGATGTCCCAAAGGATTGGCACATAGCAAATGTGGTGCCAATATTCAAAAAGGGGTCAAAAAGTGATCCTGGAACTATTGGCCGGTAAGATTAACCTCGTTGTGGGGAAAATGTTTGAAGGTTTTCTAAGGGTTGCTGTCCTGGATTATCTCACTGAAAATAAAGGGTTTTAACGCCGTTCCGCATGGGTTTATGAAGGATCGATCCTGTTCAGACTAATCTCATCAGTTTCTATGAGGAAGTTAGTTCTAGACTGTATCGGGGGGAGGCATTGGATGTCATATATCTAGATTTTTCTAAAGCATTTGATACTGTTCCACATAAAAGGTTGGTAAGTCAAATGAGAATGCTTGGACTGGGGGAAAATGTGTGCAAGTGGGTAAGCAACTGGCTCAGTAATAGGAAACAAAGGGTGGTGATTAATGGTACATACTCAGACTGGATCGCTGTTACTAGCGGGGACCAGAGGAGTCAGTATTGGGCCCTATCCTATTTAGCATTTTCATTAATGATCTTACACATGGATTGCACAGTTGAATATCGATCTTTGCAGATGATACTAAGCTCTGTAAAGTAATCAACACAATAGAGGATAATGTGTTATTACAAAGGGATCTGGATAAGTTGGAGGCCAGGGCAGAGAGATGGCAGATGAGGTTAAACACTGATAAATGCAAGGTTCTGCACATGGGGAAGAAAAATCCATTACATGATTACATGTTAAAAGGAAAAACGCTGGGTAAAAGTGACTGGAGAAGGACTTGGGACTCCTGGTAGACAGTAAATTTAATTGTAGCAGCCAGTGTCAGGCAGCAGCTGCCAAGGCAAATAGCATTATAGGGTGTAATAAAAGGGGCATAGATACACATGATGAGAACATTATTCTCCCATTATATAAGTCACTGGTCAGACCACACAGGGGATATTGGGGACAGTTTTGGGCACTAGTGCACAGGAAAGACATTGTAGAGCTTGAACAGGTACAAAGGGGGCAACAAAAATAATAAAAACGACTGGGTGGACTGCAATACCCAGAAAGATTAGCAAGATTGGGATTATTTAGTTTACAGAAAAGACGGCTTTGGTGGGACATAATAAATATGTTTAAATACATTAAAGGTCAATATAGAGATCTCTCTCAAGATTTATTTATACCCAGGACTGTATCCAGAACAAGGGGGCATCCTCTACGCCTTGAGGAAAGAAAGTTTCTACATAAACATAGAAAGGATTTTTTTACTGTTAGAGCAGTGAGACTGTGGAACTCTCTGCCAGAGGAACTTCTCATGGTGAATTCAATAGAAAATTTCAAGAAGGGTTTGGATGCATTTCTGGAGTGTAATAATATAACAAGTTATAATGACTAGGATTCTGTAGAGGGGTCATTGATCCAGGGATTTTTTTCAATTGCCAGATTGGAGTCAGGAAGGATTTTTTTCCCTCAAATGAGGACAATTGGCTTCTACCTCATCGGGGTTTTTTATATCAGTGTCTTCTTCCTTTTCATCATATTCTTCACTTCTTTCTTTACTTCAATTCCTTTCCATAATCACTAACCTCTTCTTTCATCACTTTCCTTATTCGTACTCTTTCTCTCCATTTTGTTTATCTGTTTTTATTTCTCATCCTGATTAGGGATGAGCGATATTATCATCAAAAGTTGAAATCGGCACAATTTTTAAGTTTATCGGAATGTTCCGATGACGCAATAGTTTCCGTGAAATTTTAAAGATAATCGTTATCAGGTTTACTATCGCGCCATTTTCAGCGTTTCCTGTAATTTTGGCGGCCAGCCAATCAGCTCAGAGCATAGAGCAGGGTGAGCTGGGTGTATGACATCATGACTGGATCTCATTGGCTGCAAAATTCACAGGACCTCGTTTTATGTATACAACTCCCTTTCCTGATCAGCCTCATTCTGTGACGATCTCACTACACAGCGACAAGTCTCGCTGTCTGTCCCAATAGCTGTTGTCACAGCTCATAGACAGACTTTTTTTTTTTATACAGAAAACCATCCTTGTAGCTGTGAAGCATAGGTTACAGCTAGATTAGAGAATTTTAGTTCTTATTTAGTTAGAGAGAGACTTGTTAGACATCTAGTGCTGTGTGCGGCCGTGTTGAGGGGGGGAGGGGGGCCAAAGGAGGGGGGATGTTGCCCAGCCCATCCTGTTAATTCGCATTGAAATAGCAATGGTTTTTTTTTATCACTTTTTGGCCAGCAGACCTCCCAACTGAGGTGAAATTGTCCCTTTTGTTTTTGCAGTTCTATTGGAGTCAGTGCATCTCAGTTTATCTCAAATAGCCCCCTTGTACGCAAATTGGGTTACAGATATTTTATTGTAACTGCTGCCTGACGTCAGCATTGTAAAACCGCCATATCTCATTCGTATAACTTTTAAATAGTTCTATTGCACTACGTGCGCCTTAGTTTTGTGCAAATAGCGCACTTGTACAATAGTTTGTTGAAAATTATCAATTGCTAGACCTACTGGGCAGTTGTAAATCTCAGGGACGGAAGGAAGAACACTGTTGATTTGGTTTTACGGTTCTTCCACCAGACCGCATTTCACAGATATTCGATAGAAACAATTGTAATCCTAGTTGGCCGTTGGAAATTAGAGGGATTTAAGAATACCTGTGATTTGGTGTCTTTGCAGTACAGTTTCTCAATAAGAGACTGGGAAAAACTCTTCTATACCTTTTAAATTTTTATCTTTCTGAACATGGAGTGAACTATAGGTGGTAAGCGAGCAAAGGGGGGTAGGACATGGAGCTAGAGGTACGAGAGAAGGTGCTCCTTCCACTGCTGCGGACAACACGCAAGCCATCGTCCTTCGCAGGACCGTTAGGCCTGTCATCGCTGGGTCGGTGCCCTGTGAATCTCAGTAATGTCGTCATCATCATTGTCAGCATCCGTCCAACCTGAAGCGAAGGCAGACCAAATGTCAACCAATGTACAGACCACTGTAGATAATCCATTTTCTGAAGACCTCTTTGATGACACAATGCGGTGGGGGTCAGAAGGCATTTCAAAAGATCAAGAGGCCAAAGAGGATGATTTGGTCTTCTCTGACGCCCAATCACTGATGCCGTCAGAGGAGGAGAAGGAAGCTGGTCAGTCACCACAAATCCCGGGCGGTCGGCAACGCCTTGCAGTGCCTTTGGCTTGTAGCCCGCAGCTCTAGGATGTAGAATTTCAGGACTAGGAAGTCACCTGAGATGATGATGATGATGACATTGTGGATCCAACGTGGTCTTTTCAGCAGAATTTGCTGGCGAGCACTTCATCAGTGGTCGAGGAGAAAGACAATGGGGTCGTGTCAGTATGGGTCCGGCCTCAAAAAGGGAGAAGAGGGTCGCAGAAGTCCGCTGAGATTATTCCGCCAGCCATGATCAGTGGTGGCAGCGGAAACACCGCTCCTCGCTTATCGCCGTCGAAAAGGTCCAGGACCTCTGAAGCCTGGGCCTTTTTCGATCAAGTCTCAGATTAGCCCAGTGAAGTCACATGCCGCATTTGCCATAAACGCATCAGTAGAGGGAAGAATCTTTAGTGTTTAACCACCACCAACATGTCTAGTCACATGAAGCGAATGCATGAGTTGAAATGGAGGGAACACTTGGCGAAAAACGACCACACCGGTCCTGGGCTTCCAACCACTGTCAAACCCCCTGTCTCCTCCTCCTCCTCCACCGTCACTTTCAAGACCAAGTGTTCTTCTGAAGCCCATGTCCCTCAGCAGCAGGAGCAAGAATCAGCCTCCGCTACACCTCCACCATTGCCCGGGTACCACCAACACCACCAAAAACACAGCCTATCCCTTCTCCTTCCACCAGTTTCATCTGCATGCCGTACAGCGGCCAGTCTAGCAGCCAGTCTTCTGTGTACGAGTTGTGGAAGCAGAGGAAACACTTTAACCCAAACCATCCCAATGCCAAAAGCCTGAATGTCGGCATTACCAGGCTTTTGGCCTTGGAAATGTTGCCTTTCCGCCTGGTGGACACAGATGGGTTCCGCCACATCATGGCCCTTGCCTGCCCCCAATACCAAATGCTGAGCAGGCATTTCTTTGCCTGAAAAGCAGTCCCTGCCCTTGCCAGCCACATGTCAGCTAAAAGCTCCGGCGTTTTGTCTGCATCTGTGTCCGGCAAAGTCCACCTGACCACAGATGCATGGACTAGTAAGCATGGTCAAGGCTGCTATATTTCTGTGACAGCTCACTGGGTGAGTTGGGTGGACGTCTCTGGTGATGACGGTGGCTCTCAGGCTCGGCAAATACTCTTCAAAACTGCAGGGATGGTGCAGGGGTCTGTTTCCCAAAGTCCACGGGTAGCATCACGTGCCAAGAGAACCAGGCCATGTTGAAATTAATGTGTCTTGGAGACCGTTAACACCCAGGTCAAGCGCTGTGGACGGCTCTGCACAACGAGACCTAGCAGTGGCTGGGTGACAAGAACCTGGTGCCAGGCATGGAGGTGAGCGACAACGGTCGAAATCTCCATGCTGCCCTTAAGATCGGGAGGCTGGAGCACATCCCTTGCCTGGCACACATCATGAACCTTGCCGTCCAGAAATGTCTAAAATGCTACCAGGGTCTTGACTGCCTGCTGAGGAAGGCTCGAGGTCTGAGCTCACACTTCCGGAGTTCGCACCCTGCTTCGGTCCAGTTGGCTGTGTTACAGCATCAACTTGGCCTCCCCATCAACCGTCTCATAATTGACGTGGTAAAACGCTGGAATTCCACCCTCCACATGCTCCAGCGATTGTGGCAGCAGCGCAATGCCATTACGCAATATGAAGTGGCGCATGGCCTGACAAGCAGCGGTGCGGACCTCGGGGTGTTGAGCCATCGAGAGTGGAAGCAGGTGAAAGACCTCTGCACCATCCTTGTGAGTTTTGAAGATGCCACCAAAATGGTCAGTGAGGACAATGCCCTTGTCAGCATTACCATCGTGGTGATATTAGTTTTGGAACAAGTGTTGGACACTCTGAAACAGCAGGTCCCACCAGCGATGGAGGAGGTGGACACAGATGCGGACACATAGCCTTACTCTCCATTGAATCCAGAAGGCCCGACAGTTTCCCAACTTTATCGGTCTTCATTAGGCGGTTGTTTTGGGTCCAGGGCTGGTGCAAGGCAGCGCCTCAGCTATCAGGGTACATCATCTGAGGCAAGTCAGGGCTGTGTTGAAGCTGAGGAGGAGGTAGCAGAGGAGGAGGATGAGGCATGGCTGAACACCAACGGTACCGATGTCCCTGCGTTGGAAAGAGGTTGGCACGGATTTGAGGTGGAGGTGTAAGACGAGGAATATGTGTTTAGTGCCTCTTGACCCCAAGGCTTGGGAAATCATGGCTCCATCTCTCAAATGAGTGAGTGGATGCTCAAGGCAATCAAAATGAACAATAGTTACTGGATGGCCACCCTCCTTGATCCCCGTTACAAAACAAAACTCAGCACTGTCCTTCCATAAACACAAACAGACAGTCGAATGCAGGATTTTGAGACCATGCTCATTGATCAACTAGAGACATCTGTTTCCTCACAAAATGGCCGAGAGGTCATTTGTCAAATTTTGGGGGCATGCTGCTGTAAAAACCGCTATAATACAGGTCCTATTGTAAAAAAATGTGATTTTTAACAGGCATTTGTTCTTCACAATTGTAACCAGGGGCCGAAAGGTAATTTTTCCAATTTTTGGGGGCATGCTGCTGTAAAAAACAGCTATAATCCAGATCCTATTCCAAAAATGTTTTTAAAAAAAACCTCTTTTATTCTGGACACTTTTATTGAGTGTTGAAAAGTTCATTTTTGCTGGTTTTGGGGTCAAGCGGCTGGAAAAGACTGCAATATTCAAGGTTCTATAAAAAAAAAATCTTGTTTCAAATATTCATTTCTAGCAGCTAATTGTACTCTCTGTGTCCATAAGGGCATTTTTTCTGGTTTTGGGGCCAGGCAACTTTAAAATGGATGCCAGGGGTGCCAATAGGGCAGTATTCCTGTCAGGGGCCCTAATCAAAAAGGGGACTGGTGATATGTTAAAAATAGAAAGTAGTAATGAGTGGGCGCCCCATTTGATTTAGCTGCATGTAGGCATAAAACGGTTAATAGATGACTGACGGTAGCCCTGGCTCTCACAGCACCCACTGTAACTTATGCCCTGCCAGCTGGAAATCCACGTTCCCCGTTTGGATGTTGTTGCTGCCACCACATATATGACAAGTTGTTGGTCCCTGGTGCAAAAAGTGATAGGGGTCTCCTGCCAGTTCCCATATGCCATTTCCAATACCGGTGTCCTGTTCTGTGTCAAAGGGGCCCCATAGCAGCTGCTACCGCTTTACCTGCTGTGGCTACACCGTCCTCAAGTTTTCGGTTAGCCATTAAACATAATGAATTATTTTAGCCTGTGAATTTTTTTCTGGGACTCTTGTATCCTAATTGTCTTGCTTAAGATGTAGCAAATATCCAGTTTGTTGTTGTGGATGTTAATTCCAGCTTCTCCTCACCTGTTTGGGTGTAAAAATTAAGCTGATGTTCCTCTCCCATAGACTTTAATGGGAATCAGAGATTAATCGACATAGGATCAACAATAGGGAAGATGATTCAACATAATCTGAAATCTACTCGATGCAGATTATTGGCTGAATCGCTCATCACTACAGTTCACTATGGGGCTGTATTATGTCCATGCACAATATGGAGGTTATATAGACTTAGATTACATCCATGTACAAGAGCGCAAATGCTGGGTTATTACAACTTGACTGTGGAATGAATCTAATATTTTCCAAAGATGATGATAATAACCCGCTATAGAATGTACATTATTGGGCTTAAATGTTACAATTATACAACTCAATAACTCATAACATTTACCCTTTTTTGACACATTTAACTGTCAAACCTTCGCCCCCAAAAAATGGCGCAACCAGAAAGAGATACTGAAGAACTAGTCAAATTATAACATTAATAAGCAGACACAGCGATGTAGGAAAATAGTCTCTGCCCAATGTAACAGAGCTCAGTTTTGCAATCTGCACGGCTCAGTATTACTGTGTTTTAGCCTTATTATTATTGGATTTACTGGATAAACCGTCTAAACAATGGAAGCTCCAGTTGAAGGTTACCCAATATTCTGTAGGCAACTCTGTGAAATTGACTAGTTTGACTACTCATCAGTCAGATGGTGCAAGCAGTTGTAAACTGAGACCTAAGGATCTATATTACAATGGTGGCTTTTTTGTTAATAGATAACACATTGCTAGTTAACAGCTGACGCTGTCCAGATTGCCTTGTTATGTCTCCTTCATTGAACTCTATTCATCTACATTACAATGGTGGCTATTTTGTTAATACATAACATGTTGTGAGAAAATGCTGCTAATGCTGTCCACATAGTGGTGTGAAGGGTCAGTGGAGAATCACCTATCAACAAAAAACAAGGAGTTTTTTTTAGCTCACCTGAGTAGAGCGCACGGCAAGACGAGTCTCTCTTAACTCACCAGACAAATGAAGTCTTCACAAACCAGACAAAAGCCAGCACTTCTTGCACCAATGAGGGACTAAAAAAGTGGCAAAAATGTATTTGATAAGAAACATATCCAGTTTACCAAACACCAGAAAATACAAGTGGACAGATGAGACTGCTGACGCATTTCAGACATATGCCCTTACTGATAGCACTATGAAACACCCTTATAAAGGATCCATCTAAAACTCCTCCATCAATACATATGACACATAGTGAGTAATTTAAGATCAAATCAGTACAATAGTTTAACCCGTGTGGGAAACTAGTGTTGAGCATAAGGATCCAAAATCCTTTGTGGTTAAGAAACCTATGTTTGTGATCACCTCCGCTTTGCACTCTGCGAACTGACTCTAGACCAAAGATCTTAAGTCCAGATAAGTCCCCCTAAGGCCAGATATGTACCCACAATAAGCCACCATTAGACATACACCATGAGGTGGAAGATTGATAATTTTTGTCTAATAGGCACAATTCGTGCAGCGGGGAACGTTGTATGACTAGAGGATCTGTAGACATCTTATTATGTGATACGAGTCTCATGGGGGATGGCATAGGGGCTCCTAGCAAACACACAGGACAGCTGCGGGGGCTTAGAAATACCCTCTGATTAGTGTTTAATACTCCTTTTGATATTAAGGTATCACTGTATATGATAATAGGGGATGGTTGGAGGGTCATATAACATAGCAGATGCTAAAATAAGCTGTGGGTGTATTGGTTAATGGGAATGGGAGGGGTGGGGGAACTGTCATGCTGACATGTTAGCCAAGAGGTGTTGCCACCTGTCTTTTTACCGGAGGTGGGCGGCTTGATATTAGGGGCATTGAGCGAGGCACCTGCCACTTTACTGGAAGTGTTTGGTTTGACATAACCTATATACGCTGCACTACTCTGGTAGACACACATGCTCAGTCAATCCACCTACAGTAAAGTCTCTGCAAAGTGATCTCTGTACAGTGTATAGCAATGTGCACTTCCACCTAATGAGCTGAGGCTGGAGGACACACATGCTCAGTCACTCCCCCTACAGCCAGGTCTCTGTATAGTGATCTCTGTACAGTGTATAGCAATGTGCACTTCCACCTAATGAGCTGAGGCTGGAGGACACACATACTCAGTCACTGCCCAGGTCTCAGCATAATGATCTCTTTACAGCATAGAGCAATGTGCACGTCCACCTAATGAGCTGAGGCTGAAGGAAACACATGCTCAGTCACTCTACAGCCAGATCTTTGTAAAGTCATCTCTGTTGAGTGTATAGCAATGTGCACGTCCACCTAATGAGCTGAGGCTGGAGGACACACATGCTCAGTCACTCCCCCTACAACCAGGTCTCTGCATAGTGACCTCTGTACAGTGGATAGTAATGTGCACGTCCATGTACTGAGCTGAGGCTGGAGGGCACACATGCTCAGTCACTCTCCTACAGCCAGGTCTCTGTATAGTGATCTCTGTACAGTGTATAGCAATGTGCACATACACCTAATGAGCTGAGGCTGGAGGACACACATGCTCAGTCACTCCCTCCACAGCCAGGTCTCTGCATAGTGATCCTGTATTCACAGTGTATAGCAATGTACACATCCACCTAATGAGCTGAGTGCTGGAGGACACACATGCTCAGTCACTCCCCCCTACAGCCAGGTCTCTGCATAGTGATCTCTGTACAGTGTATAGACACATGCTCAGTCACTCTCCTTACGCCCAGATCTCTGTATAGTTATCCTCTAGTCACTGCAGGGCAGACAGTAGAGATGACTTTCTGCTTTTCACGGAAGGAGCAGAACTTTTGATGCATCAGAGCCATGTAGCTGAGATGCTTTTAGAGGGGAAATAAGAAGGGTCTATACTTTCAGCTGCCAGAGGAAGAAGGAGACTCATCTTTATTAAGCAGCCTAAAGCAGCACAAACAAGAAGAAGCAGCAAGGAAACATATGGAAGAAAAAGAATGAAAAATATATTTTTTGCTGCAAAAAACTGTGTAAATGTCACAAGTCAGGAGCTGGCTTATGTCTATGGATGGCAAAGTGTCTGTATTTATGAGAGCAGCTCCATGGGGCTGTTTGCTTTCACCTTCGGGATGCCCTGTTGGAGGCTGGTACTGGCTAGGTGTCCTCAGCTACCCCATTGTGGAAGAAAATGCTGATCCTTTCTGATTTAAAGGGCCAGTGCATGCCAGTAATGACATCCCCACCTATGACAGCAAACTAGGACCTACCTAAAGGGATACTCTCCTTTTGCTTGTTGCCGGATCTCAGATTTCTACTATACTTTCTGCTGCACATAATTTCATTGTTACATAACTAGTGTTCATTGAACCGTTCGAGAAAAGTTAAGTTTGAGTAGAACATCTCGATTTTCTTGAACTGTTCGTTCAAGTAAAGTTCGAGTTCGACATGGCGTTTGACACGCCATTTTAATTTTAAGTTTTCAGTGCCCTTCTCCACTTTTGGCGGCCATCCAGTCAGTGCAGAGCACAGAGAAGTGTCAAGAACGTCATCGCTGAGGTGTAGGGATCTCAATGTCTGCTAAATCACATGACCATGTTATATATATGTCACTGTATTGCATTCTGAATGCATTTTCAGCTCACGCTCTGTACTGTACAGACTGCTCTCTGTCTGCTTGCTTGCATGCAGGCACAAGATTTGTTTTTTTTAGAGATTTTAGACAGGAAAAGCTGCTATTTGGATTAGTTAGGTATTTAGTTAGGGGGTGTGCAGCAAGTTTATGGAATCAAGACTAGTGTGACAAAGCACAAGGCCTTGTCATCGAGGGATGTTATTTGCCACCGTACCTTAGGTGGCAGACACCTCGTGTATTTTTTGCGTCACTGCATTAAGCAGTGGTATTCCGGGCCTGGCTTTTACTGGAGCAGTCTCAGAGCTGGGTAGGATGACTGCTCCCACAAATCCACCCCAGGATTTCCCTGGCCTATAAAGCCAGGAAGTCAGGTGTGCTGGGTGTGGTACGCCACTCCAAGCCTGGAGTGTGTAGAGGAGAGATCTACTGTATGAAGGCTCTGTCAGACAGCTGGACTTACCGTTCTTAGTTGCTGCTAAGTTGTATGGTGAGCTGAACCTGTTTCTGTTATCCATTTAATACCTGAAGCAAGGTTATGTTTAAGTTCTGTTTTGCACCCTGCTTGAAGATAAGCTGTGTTCTGTTCTGTTTGGACTTTCTGTTAATAAAACCCTTTTAAGTTGACATTACCAGTGTCTGTGGTCCCTGTGTAGGAGCTGACCCCCCACGATAGCATTTTCATCTCCACAGACAGCAATAGTTAGGGAGTTTGGTATTGCTGGCTGCATCTTTCCCACACCCAGAAGCTGTTATTTGGTTATATTTGCAGGCTCACATAACACCTAACTCTCATATATATGGATATATATTATACAGAGTGCTTGGATTTGCTAAATTACACTCAGTGCCCAAAAGTTCAGTTCTTGCAGTATTGAAATCATTTTATAACACACCGTCTCCAATTCTGCTATACAAAGAAATATATTCTAAACAGTGGTTGGTTGGTGAAAAATATACTGAGTGGAGAAAAGTTCAGTTCTGGCAGTTTTAGGAGTGAAATACCTTTCAAATATATCATGTGTTATTTTCATACAGATATATATCCAGGAAATTCTCTCTGATGCTAAATCTTACTCAACACCAAAAAGTATAATTTTGCCAGATTTTAAGCCCACATAACGCTGAAATATACTAGTGTGTTATTGTGATATATATATATATGTATATACTTCTCTCTTTTTTATTACATATATCTTGTGCCACGCACAGAGCTATAATATTTAGCTTTTGAACATGGAGAGAACTAGAGGTGGCAAGCGAGCAAGAAGCGGCGTAGGAAGTGGAGATAGAATTATGAGACAAGGCAATCCTTCCAGTGCTCCGCCTCCGGACAACACAAAAGCGAGCACATTGACAGCTGCAGGACTGTCAGACCTGTCATCGCTTTCTTGGTTCCCTGTGTGTTTCATTACTGAACAGCGTCACCAAACTGTTCTTCAGTGGTTATAACACCCTGGATCCAACCATTCTACCTCCTCTTCCTCTCAGTCACGGCCACACATGTCATCATCATCATGCCTGTACTGCCCTATTGGCACTCCAATACCAGTGTCTTATGTGTCAAAGGGGCTTTTGGGCCCCCCTCAGGATGCAGGGCCCCGTAGCAGCTGCTACCGCTGCACCCCCTATAACTACACCCCTGCCAGCTGATCCTCCAAGTTCCTCGTTAGATGTTCTTGCTGCCACCACATATGACATGTACAAAGCTTGCAAGCAGAGGCGTAACGTGAAGTTCTTGGGACCTGGTCCAAAAAGTAAAATGGGGCTCCTGCCAGTTACCATGTGCCATTTCCAATACTGGTGTCGTCTTATGTGTCAAGTGGGCTTTTGGGCACCCTCAGGATGCCGGGTCCCATAGAAGCTGCTGCCGCTGCACCTCATATAGCTACGCCGCTGCTTGCAAGCTGTCCTCATCTTTTCAGTTAGCCATTGAAAGGAATGATGTGTTTTAGCCTCTCAATTTTTGTCTGTCATTCTTAGAGCCAAATTTTCTTCACTAAGTTGTTCCACGTATCCAGTTTACTGTTATGGATGGTAATTACAGCTTCTCCTCACCTGTATAGGTATAAAAATTAACCCAAACATCTTCTCCCTTTGACTTTAATGGTGATCGAGTTCGAATCGAGCCTCGAACCGAACACCCCTACTTTTCGAAGTTCGAGTCGAACATTTTACTGTTCGCTCATCTCTATACATGGCATACAATGGATACTGCATTACTCCTGCCCTGTCTTCTGGTTTTGACCCTGACTATCCTCTTGACCATGACTCTTGCCCTGACCATTGCCTACAGTATCCTATGGTTGTTAAGAGTGAGGACCAAGTTCTCATTAGGCTTCACTCCTCAGACCAATCCTACAGGAGACGGATTTTCCAACAGTCGTCAGGTAGGCTTTGTGATGGGAAGATCAGGCCATGAATCCTGTCAATGCATCCCTCCTTGAGAATCATGAATTGTCCTCTAAATGCTTTTGGAAGAGGTCTACATTGGACTGTCTATACCAGATGCTCCAAAAAAATCTCAGTAAGTATACCAGCTGCCTTTTCTCAACTTCACCCTAGTCTTCATGCCTCCCAGGGGCGTCGCTAGGCAGTTTTTTCCAGGGCACAACCCCTGGATAAAACTGCCTGTGCCCCAAACCTCTCCGGGCTCCAGACCACTGTTGTGGCTCTGGAGCTCCGACCGCCTCCTCAACTGTATGTGCGTCTGCTGGAGAACGAAGGATCCCTGCTCCGCAGTGTACTCTGGTAAGCCGCTAGCAGGCTCACCAAAGTACACAGCACAGACGGCGTGAGGTCATCTGCTGCCTACGCGGCCTGATGACGTCGTACCGCCTAAAGAAGAAGACTGGGAGTAGCGACGGCGTCAGAGAAAGGAGGAAAGGTGAGTGCTGTCAGTTTTTTAAAATTTTAATGAGCCCTATACATGTGCAGGGGAGCCTAAAAACTATATAGTGCTGGGGGACCTATAAACTATATATGTGCTGGGGGACCTATAAACTATATATGTGCTGGGGGACCTATAAACTATATATGTGCTGGGGACCTATAAACTATATATTGCTGGGGACCTATAAACTATATAGTGCTGGGGGACCTATAAACTATATATGTGTTGGGGAACTATAAACTATATATGTGCTAGAGGACCTATAAACTATATATGTGTTGGTGACCTATAAACTATATAGTGCTGGGGGACCTATAAACTAAATGGTGTTGGGGGACCTTTAAACTAAAGAGTGCTGGGGGACCTAAAAACTGTACAGTGCTTGGGACCTATAAACTATAAATGTGCTGGGGACCTATAAACTGTCACGGATGCCCCTGCGACCCTCGTCCCGGGTCGCAGGCGCATCCGTGTCCCTCACCCGAGCGTCCCGCGTCCCGCATGTTGGGACGCGGGCGCGCTCATTCCCCTGCTCCTTCGGGAGCGTAATTACCCGGCAGCGCTCCTGCTGCAGGCTCTGTCCCTCGGCGCCTGCGGTCCCTCTCCCTAGGGCGCGCCGGCAGTGTTAAATTTAAAGGGCCAGCGCACCGGTAATTGGCTATTGCCGGTCGTTGCCACTATTTAAGCCTGCCTCTTCCTGGTTACCCTGCCGGATCTTTAGTGCCATTGCCTATTGAGAAAGCGTTCCTGAGTCTTGTCTGATTACCGTGTACCGTACCGTTTGCCTCCGTTCCTCGACCACGAATCTTGCCGCCTGCCCTGACCTTCCTGCCTGTCCACGACCACGAACCTTGCCGCCTGCCCCGACCTTCCTGCCTGTCCCCGACTACAACCTGCCTTACGATTTTGTACCACGCTACACCTCGGCTGCCTCCGCAAGCAAGTCACGTCAGGGGTAGCGACCTGGTAGACTCCTGCCGCAGCAAGTCCATCCCGCTTTGCGGCGGGCTCTGGTGAACACCAGGACCTACTTAGATTCCGCTCCCTGGCGTGGCTTACGCAATCGCTTGCGGTGGTCCAGAGGACCCACAACTACCGCCCGTGACATAAACTATACAGTGCTGGGGACCTATAAACTATAAATTGCTGGGGGACCTATAAATTATACAGTGATAGGGACCTATAAACTATATATGTGATGGGGGACCTATAAACTATATAGTGCTGTGAACATATAAAATATATATTGTCGTGGGACCTATAAACTATAGAGTGCTGGGGACCTATAAACTATATATTGCTGGGGAACCTATAAACTATATTGTGCTGGGGGACCTATAAACTATATTGTGCTGGGGACCTATAAACTATATATGTGTTGGGAGACCTATAACTATACAGTGCTGGGGGACCTATAAACTATACAGTCCTGGCGACCTATAAACTATACAGTGCTGGGGACCTATAAACTATATTTGTGCTGGGGACCTATAAACTATATGTGTGCTAGGGGACCTATAAACTATACAGTGATGGGAACCTATAAACTATATATTGCTGGGGGACCTATAAACTACATATTGCTAGGTGACCTATAAACTAGATATTGCTGGGGGAACTATAAACTATATAATGATGGGGACCTGTAAACTATATATTGCTGGGGGACCTATAAATTATATATGTGGTGGGGACCTATAAACTATATATGTGCTGGGGGACCTATAAACTATACATGTGCTGGGGGACCTATAAACTATATTTGTGCTGGGGACCTATTAAATATATAGTGCTGGGGACCTATAAACTATATAGTGCTGGGGGGACCTATAAACTATATAGTGCTGGGGGACTTATAAACTATATAGTGTTGGGAGACCTATAAACTAAAGAGTGCTGGGGGACCTAAAAACTATACATTGCTGGCGACCTATAAACTATAAATGTGCTGGGGACCTATAAACTATACAGTGCTGGGAACCTATAAACTATATATTCCTGGGGGACCTATAAATTATACAGTGATGGGGACCTATAAACTATATATATTGCTGGGGGACCTATAAACTATATAGTGCTGGGAACCTATAAAATATATATTGCCGTGAGACCTACAGTATAAACTATAGCGTGCTAGGGACCTATAAACTATATATTGCTGGGGAATCTATAAACTATATAGTGCTGGGGACCTATAAACTATAAATGTGTTGGGGACCTATAAACTATACAGTGCTGGGTGACCTATAAACTATATATTGCTGGGGGACCTATAAATTATACAGTGCTGGGGACCTATAAACTATATATGTGGTGGGGGACCTATAAACTATGTATTGCTGGAGGACCTATAAACTATATATTGCTGGAGGACCTATAAACTATATATTGCTGGGGTACCTATAAACTATATATTGCTGGGGACCTATAAACTATATATGTGCTAGGGACCTATAAACTATATAGTGCTGGGGACCTATAAACTATACAGTGATGGGGACCTATAAACTATATATGTGCTGGGGGATATAAACTATATATTACATATACTACATATTTTATATGTAACTATTGCTATTCCAGTCTCTTATCGCTAAGTGACACCTCATTTTGCTATAGGGTCCTATAAATTCCAGTTACACCCCTGGCACCATGTAGGTGTGTGGGGACTTATACCCCATTATTCGCTCCACTTCCATTTCAAATATTTTCTAAAGGGCTCATGGGAAATGAGCTCAGACTCTGCACCTGGTTGCTGTAATATGGAGGAATATGAATATGCTAATACATTACTAAGTGTAAAAAAAAAAAAAAAAAAAAAGTAGAACAGTTCTCCCTTCATGGGATTTTAAAAAAAAGTAAAAAAAAAACCCAGACCATAATAACCTGTAGAATTAATCTAACAAGTTATTAAGTGTGAAATGTGAATGGTGTAAAAAAAAAAAATAAAAAAAAAAAATCTGCACTTATTTATAAGTGAACTTAAACTATTCCCCCATAAAGTACAACTTGTCTCGAATAAAACGAGGCCTCATACAACTGCGTCACTGAAAAAATGAAAAAGTTACAACTGTTGAAACACAAGGAGGCAAAAACTAAAAAAATGTTCTGGTCATTAACTACTTCTCAGGTGTTCGGCTTAAGGGGTTAATTACCTATTGATTACATGTTTGTAATTGGATTAGATTTTCACTTACTTCATTGTTTGTCACCTTTTATTTCTAACACATAGAATACATAATGATTTTCAATATGTTTTTTATATATCACTAACTCGGATATTGGCTTATATCTAAGGCGCCATTTTGTTGTGGCTCCTGGATTCGTTAGAGGTGTGGGTGGCGATGCGATGAGGGACGCGGTCTGGACATGACATCGGCACAAGTATATAACTTTAGATGGTATGTGGGTAATATATGAGCACTGTTATTCTTTTGTATGAGCATAGTAGCAATTTTTTTTTTTTTTTTTTGTATATGGCAACCATGTTTATGTTTATGTAAAACCACACTTTTGTATGGGTTTTTATTTAGAGCACTGCAGCTTTTTTTTTTTGTAGCTTTTTAGGCATACTTTATATACGTTAGCCATATTCATGTAGACTTCTGTTGGTGATACTGAAATAGTTAGCCTCTATTGTATGATCAGTCTTGGATCGCTGATACATGAGCACTCCACACCTTTTGTATGGGTTTTATCTAGAGCACTGCAGCCATTTTCTTGTAGCTTTTTAGGTAATTTTATATATGACAGCCATGTTTATGTGGACTTGTATCGGTGATGTGTGTGGGCATAGCGCCCATTTTCTTTTGGCCCTTTTGATGTATTTTTTGTATGGCGGCCATGTTTGTGTGGACTTCTATTGGTGGTGCATGAGCACTCCACACTTTTTGTATGGGTTTGATTTAGAGCACTGCAGCCATTTTCTTGTAGATTTTTAGGTATATTTTATATACAGCAGCCATGTTTGTGTAGACTTCTATTGGTGATACTGAAATAGTCATCCTCTATTGTATGATCAGCCCTTGATTGCTGATGCACGTGCACTTCACATCTTTTGTATGGGTTTGATTTAGAGCACTGCAGCCATTTTCTTGTAGCTTTTTAGGTATACTTTATATACGGCAGCCATGTTCATGTAGACTTCTATTGGTGATATTGAAACAGTCACCCTCTATTGTATGATCAACCTTTGATTGGTCAATGGATGTAAATTGGGGGTGAGGTTATATTTTCTCCCCTTATAAAATGGAGTAGTCACTAATGGCCCACACAGGTTGCCTATGTGAAACGTGTGGTGAGTCTATAGCCATACACGGCAGCCAGTACAGGTATATGAGTTTGGGTTAGATCGTTCATGGTTTCTATGGGGTAATAGTTTAACATGTGTTTTTGGGGTGTGTATTTTGTGTCACTTGATCTAGATGACCTCATTACTATCACCTCTTACTATTGAACATGGTTTGATAAGTGGATATCATGAACAGTCTCGTTACAATGTTTCATTTGAATGAAATCTGCGCCTGTCCATATCTGTTTTATTGGCTTCTGTGTATCTCTGTTTAGTTACTAATTGGTGGGTTTTATTTTCACTTTTTATGTGTTTTTTAACCCCTTAACGACACTGAACATATGAGTATGTCCCAGGGTCACTAAGGGGCTTTGCAGGGGGATCGCTCTGTGACCCCCCCCCCCACACCCCCCCCGCACAGCTGCCGGGTGTTAGTGGCTAATCGCTGCTAACACCCGCCTTTTACAGTGCGAATGCCTTCCTGCCTGCGCTGTCTAACCATTCAGATACAGCGGCAAAGATGGCTGTGGTGTCTGAATGAATGATCGGTGCCGCGCACTGATCTTCAGGGTGATCGGTGCTGCCACAGGATACCTACAGCTATTCGACGCCTGGACATAGCAGCGGGAAGCCCTGGGAGCGCTCCCATCACTGCCATGTCCTGGTTTGCCCCACTTCTGTCCGCAGACAGGAAGTGGGGAAACCGTTATCTTGGTACAGTGTAATGCATTGTCTATGCATTGCATTAGACTGTATTGACAATTGTGCCACCCAGTGGTCAAGCACCCTAGGTGGACTTAATGTTAAAGTAAGAAAATTATGTTTTTAAAGTACAAAAAAAAGTATTAAAAGTTCAAAAACAGAAAAATAATAAGTTACATATATTTGGTGTTGCCGCATCCGAAAAAGTCTGATCTATAAAAATATATCATTTATCCTGTGTGCTGAACACCGTAGAAGAGAAAAAATTCTAAGCGCCAAAATTTGCCTTTTTTGGTCATTTTACGTCGCTTAAAAAATGGAATGAAAGTGATCAAAAAAGTCGCATGCATTCCAAACTGCTAGCGATAAAAAGTACACTTAAGCCCGCAAAAAAATGCCGCCTCACTGACGTTCATAGATGTTAGTACATAAGAGTTATTGGTCGCACAAACTGGCGCCGTGGTGCAAATTTCAAAAATAGTAAAAGTTTGGAATTTTTTTACGGTACCAAAACATAATGGAAACCCTACATGTCTGGTATTTTTGGATGCATAACAACCTGTAGAATACAGATAACATTGTATTGACCGAAGATTGAACGCTGTAAATGCAAAACACCCGCAACATGGCGAAAATGGTTTTTCTTTCACAATTTGTCACACTTGGAATTCTTTTGCGGTTTCCTAGTATATTCTATAGTACAGTGAGTAACGCCATTAGAAAGTGCATCTTGTCCCGCAAAATAAAAGCCCTCAGGTCTATGTAGGTGGAAAAATAAAAAGGTTATGGCTCTGGGATGGCAAGGAGGGAAAAAATGTCAACAACAAAGCCGGGTCCTTAAGGGGTTAATAAAGGTCATTCTTTTAGTCAGTATTTGTTGTGTAGTGATTTCTGGTAGTTATGCTGACTTAATTGTTGTGAAATTGTGGTATATAGAAGAGTCTGGAGGAGACTTCTACCCAGTGACCTGCAGACCTCTCACAAGGGACCCGCAATGGTGAACCCAGGTAATAGCTCCACTCAACTCATCTGTCTACTTTTTTTTTTCTATTTTTTGTTTTTTTTTTCCCCCTTTTCGTTAATTTTTATATTTATCTCTTCTTTGTCATCAACATCTTCTCTTTATCTAATTCTTTTCTTTTCCACAATCCCTAACATCTTCTTTCATTATCTTGCTTACTCCCACTACTCTCCATCTGCTTATACATGTTGGTTTTTTTCATCTTTATATCTTTTATATTTGTCTGCTTCCTTTTTATCATCTTCACTTCATTATACTCTTTTTCCATTAATACTAACATCTTCCATCAACACCTTCTTTACTCACACTATTCCACTTAATCTCTGTATATTTGTTTTATCTCCTTTTTTTTCTTTTTGTGGCTTTCTTCTTCAACTGTTTAAAGGTAATCTGTCATCAAAATTGTATTTTTTTATTGATGAAATATTGTGTTCATTTTTGTTTAAATTTTTTGTATTTTTTTTTTCATTCAATTGGTGCTAAATATTAAAAAATGCATATTTTAAATTTTTAAGGTTTCCCACTCTTAGCCACCAGAGGGAGCACATCCAAGAAAAAGTTTTCCTCATGTACAAAGATCATGAATTACGTCTTGCTGTAAATGGGGTCTGGTGGTGACCTCGCAAGCCTCACCCTCCCCTGTGTGCATAAGGAGGGGGAGGTGGATTGTAGACTCCATTTTGCTGGTGACTGAGGAAACATACAAAGCTGCTGTGTATCCATAACTGAAAAAGGAAAAACCAGAGTGAGAGTGATTACATTTAGGGTCCTGTTCACAACGGCGTCTGACTCCGTGTTACAGCGCTTTTGGATATGTGCTTGGGTCCGTCTGTCAGTCCCCAACGGACCCAAGACTTTATCAAATTTAAACAGCAGTGTGATTTACATTGCGTTTATAAGAAACACGTATCGGCGTTCAGACAGTTGATCTCTGGATGTGCGTCTCACTGCGTCTTTCGGATCCGTTCCATGAAGTGACTGTCAATTCTTGGTCCAAAAGACACATCCCACAGGGAAATCAAACACTCAGCTGCGCTTTGCATCCGAAAAGACGCTGAAATTTTTTGGATACACTTTTTGGACTCGCACAGACCCAAAAAGACTCCGTGTGCACAAACCCTTACTCATTTCACTGTGGATATGCAAAGGAACGCCACAGTATATGTCTGCATCCCTGCTCACAGGTATCCACAGGTGGCCAACGTCCAAAAGACCCCAAGAACTGATCATTAGTCTAGTTACATGTGAACATAAGGCGTGTCTCTCCTGCAGTGGACAAAAAAACACCTGAAAACCAAATCCAAAAAACTTTCAAAACTGAATTTTTTTTCCCCCTGACAGGCAAAAGCTGTTGAAAAAAACGGCCGTTTTTTGGCACATTTTTTTGCTTTTTCTTCAAGTCTGGTTTTTAATGTCTGCATAAATCAAGCCATTAGGTGTGACTCCGCCTACAAAAGGAGATGTACAGCGCATTATTGCATTCATGGATCCGTGTTGGTTCAACATGCAGCTACTGTGTGTTTGGATGCGTGTTGGATGCAACAGGTTCACTCCCTATAGTTTATAATAGAGCTCCTGCTGCATCTTTCGGATCAAGAATCAATGTCAATTCGTGGAACGGATCCAAAAGACGGATCCGAAAGACGCAATGAGACCCATCAGAGATCACTCGTCTGAACACGATACTTGTTTCATATTAAAAGCAATGTAAATCACACTGCTATTTGTTAGATACGTGTCCGAGTCTGACAGAATCGGATTTTAGCGTCAATCTGCAGCGAACGGATTTTAGCGGCAAGATCTGCAAAGAATCGAATTTTCAGCATCAGAAGCGAGAACTTTATTAGCACCAAAATCCATAAAGAAAAGTATTTTTTGAGTCAGAAGCGAGAATTTTTAGTGTCAATCTGTAAATAAAGGGATTTTAGTGCAAAATCCGTTAAAGCATTTTTAACGTCAGAAGCGAGAACTAAAATTGGCAGAAAAATCTTGAATTGTGCAAAAATCGTTAGTGACAAAAGCACGATCACTTTATTAGGAACGAGGGCACGTCGCACACCTGTCAGCCTCTTCTCTGGCAGCCCTGCTGGAGCACAGAGGGGCTGGACATTCAGTAGCTGCTCCTCTGGACTCCACAATCATGGCTGCCTGCTCCCTGCAGACAATAGAGCATGCTGAGCTCACAGCAGGGGGGCTCTCACTGAAGTTAACCAGACCTTTGCAGTCTCTTACCTGCAGTAATCACTTTATGGCAGCTTCCTGAGTGTCCTGCAACTCACACAGCAGAGAACTCTCTGAAGGGGGGGGAAGGGCTCCTACACACAGGAATCTCTATAGCTCTTTACAGACTCGCGATCAAAATTACAGCAAAAGAGGATAAAAAGATGATAGAAAACACACGCATTACTGCAAAAAAAAAAAAAAATTGCGACACAATCCCTTTAAGTCTATAGAGATGTAGAGGACAATCGTAGTCTTTGAATTGAACTAGTTTGGCCTGTTTATTGGATGTGTATATTGGGTAAATAGGGCACACATAGTCCAGTCTCTATGGTCCCATAAGTCCCTGTCATGGTATCTATGGGATGTATTTTTCATGGTATCCCTATGGATGCTATAGATGGGGACCAGACATGTGATGTGAAAGGAGCCTTAGCTACTTTATTGTCTCATCATTTTCATCCTCTTCTTCCTCCGTATCTTCATCTTTTTACTATACATATAAGTGGCTCATCAGGGGCTATTGTATATTTGGAGCTTAACTAGAATTCAGAAAACCTCACAGCAAAATGAGATGAACCCCAACACCTAATGATGGAAAACTGAACCAGTAGAACAGATGGTAATAAGTAATGGTCTGGATAATAGCGCCATGGATCAGAAAACCCAAATAACTCAACAACCCACACCAACTTGCTATATTACACAAATGTCTTGGCACCCCTGAGGGCTCCCCTCCACATTTGAGCTCCAATGCAGTTATGGCTGGTACTGCTATATTTTCGCCCATGGTCTTGTCATTGGTTAGAGCATCAGTTGGTGCTTCACAGCTGCTGGTCCTGCTGTCAAAGGGGACAGGACGTTCAAATCATTGTCATATTTTTCCAGTTTATGGGTGAGATGGTTGTTCGTAGAGTTGCACTTCGGATCTGGTCATTCTGGTTTGGCTGTAATCAACTTTTGCAGATTGTCAGAGAATTGTAGAACCGATCACCAGTCTTCTCTCAGAGGAAGCAATTATTTGTCTGAAATAATACTAGTTGTCTGCACGGTTTTCACGCAATCCCCAGCTGAATTCACATCAGGCAGACCTGTCCCGAAAAAAGTGCAAAACTAGTCATTGGTCAAATGGTCATAGAATGCTGCACACTTACATCTCTAAATGTATCCAGGGTATAATGTATCAGGATGCTTTATAGCAGGACATAGTCAAATCATGTGGGGAATGAGTAATAGTCTCAACCACAGGCGCCTGCAATCTATATCAGGAGATACAAGTGGGGGATGAGTAGGAGTCCTGACCATAGGAGCTTACAATCCATAAGGAGGAGATACAAGAGGGGAGGGGTGCACAATAGTCTTGACCATAGGAGCTTGCAATCTATAAAATGCAGATGCAAAAGGTGAGGGATGAGTAAGAGTCCAGACCATAAAAGCTTACAATCTATAAGGAGGAGATACAAGAGATGGAGGATGAGCTAGGATCTTACAATCTCTGATATTGCAGATACAAGAGATGAGAGGGTTCGTTCAGTACTTTGTAACTTGATCTAAATGATTTTCTTCTTTCAGAGATGTTGCTTTTAACATTGACATCCGATTTTACTGTTAAAATCGGTCTACCACCGAGGGATCGTCTTGATAGTTTTAACTCAAGATCAAGCAATTTGGGAAAGGCTCGTAATGTCAGCCGTATAGCCTGTAGTCCAGATGGGGAACTCTTCTGTATCCAGGGTGAAGACCTGTACAGAGGTCCTATGCCTTCCAAAAAAGATGCTGATTGGTTCTCGGTGGCTCAACGAGTTGGAAGAGCTGAATGGAGCAGAATCAAACTTCTTTTCTTCCACCCCAATGGAGATATGTATTGCTCCACACACAACGGAGAGTTCTATAAGGGTCCGCAACCAGAAAATGAGCATGTGCCTTGGATGTATGAGCAGGCACAGAAAATAGGAAGAAGGTTCTGGAACGAGTTTGATGCACTGTTCTTCAATAGAGAAGGCATCCTACATGGTGTGCATAATAATGACTGCTTCTACCAGGGTTCACCACCCACTGATGAAAATTATGCATGGATAACTTTAAGCACCAAAATTGGAAATGAAAACTGGAGAAGGCTCACTCACTTTATGTCCTTTGATTCTGATGGGAAGCTGTGGTGTGTAGACAAGTACAATGGAAACATCTATAGGGGAGATCCACCAGAAACCGAATTTACAAACTATATTGTGAGGGCTGACTACTTGGGATGGAATTATAATATGTTTCGACTCCTGTCATTCACAAAAGACAAAACAATTCAGACAATTCTGAGCATGGAATTTCTGACTGATGAGGGGAAGAAGGTTTCTGAACATCCAGAGGTGTTGGAGGAGAAGATCTATGACAACAGGAAAAGCAGTTCTACCATGAACCACACCTTCGTGTAAGTAATCCCTAAAAAAACTAGGGATACTCTTAGGTTGGCTGCAGTCATGGGTTTTTTTGGAGAACATCACTGCAGTTTTTAGTCAGAAGTGATCCGAAAGGGAAATATGAAGGTAGGAATTCCTCTGCTGCCTCCTGTAGGATCCACTTGTGGCTTTGGCTCAAACTGCCTCAAGAATCACAGTGGTATTTAATAAAACCAGCATCAGAAGACCACTACTTGGTGTGTACTGAAAATCTGGCATATTTGACTACACTCTATTGTTTGCCTGTCTACTTTAAGGTCTCCTTACAATTATCTTGATAAATAACTTGTGTCCTCTCCCCCTCTGTAAATCAGGCTTTAAAATTTTTTACTTTTGTGTAACAGTTTCAAAAAAACTATAAAGGAGACGAGCAGTTTCACCCATGAACATGGATTCTCGTTTGAAATGGGATCTGAAATTACTTATACGAGCGGAATTCCTTTTATTTCTGAAGGAAGCATGCAGATTTCCATGAACATGAGCACCACTCACAACTGGAGCTTCCAAAAAACCAATGAAACTGAGGTAAGTCCAAGAGATCATTGTACGAAAACACCTAGATGGGTTCAGAACTTTTTGGATAATATTAAAAGCCAAACTTAAAGGGGTGTTCCCACCATAGGATACGCCATAAAGATCTGATAGGTACAGGTCCCATCTCTAGGCTCCACATTTTCCTCGGGAATGGAGGCTCGAGTGTCGCTCAGATTGGAGATCTGGCCACGCTTGCGCACCACTCGATTTATTTTTTTGTTTTCTATGGGAGTTCAGAGTACAGCCAACATATCGCACCCCTGTACTTGAAACTCCCATAGAACAGAATGGAGAACAGTTTCCCCATGTACCGGGACCTCACAAAGAACAGAATAGAGAACATGGTGTTCTCCTGTACTGGGAACTCCTATAGAACATAATGGAGATCATAGCGCTCCATGTACTGGGAACTCCCATAGAGGGGAATAGAGCACACAGCGCTCCACTGTACTGGGAACTTCCATAGAACAGAAAGGAGAGTCATGCACAAGTCAAATTGGCTCTCTACTGAGCTGACACCTTTGTGGGCCCGATCCTCATAGGTGCCAGGTCAAGAGGTGATACCTTGATGGTGTATATCTTACTGATTTTCCATCAAAGTATATGGTGGAAATGCACCTTTAAATGCCGTCTCGCTTCTGGATATCATTTTTATTATATTACAAATAGAGCAGATTCTGTACATTACAATCCAACTTTACAGAGTACATCAGACTGTGGTGTCTAAGTCTGACTTTAACTCTTAACCCCAGCAAGGAGGTATGGACTTTGCTAAAGGGTATTCCCAAGTCATGGTACCTAGAGTGGTCTTCACTTTCTGGTGGGAGTCAAGACTAGAGCAGTGTGGACCATAGGAGTGTTGAAGGCTTAGTCAAGGGAAAATGGAGGAATCCTGCATAAGTTGACAACTGTGACAAGAAGAAACCAGCATGAACCAGAGGGTGGAAGGGTTAAAAATGAAGACATCAGCAGAAGTTGACGGCTGTAGACGAGATCATGGGTTTGAGCTAATGTTGTAGCTAATATTAACCACTATTGAGTTGACGGTTGTGTCAAAAATGTAGTTTGGGAAAAGCTGAGGGATGAAGTCAGAGGAGAACTGGACTGAGTAATGTAAAATACATCAGAACACAACCAACAGATCAGGGGATGACTAGCATCAGGAGCATGAGCATACAATGAAGCTTCTGGAAATAATACCCAAGCTAAGATGATGCAACCTGTTGACCATTATTTTGTCACTGCTTTATTAGTCATAAATAGTCAGAGTAGAAGGTAATAATATATAGTATACAGGTCTCGCATCCCGTATGACAAGTATTCCATTAAAATGATTTGTCTTCTCTTTCTATCTTCTAGATGGTTGCTGCTCTTATGTCCTGTCTTTATCGTCTCATTCTGTAGCAGAATTTTACAAATTGATTTGTTGAGGGATTATCTTTTCTCGCCCTTGACTCCATTTTCAACCAAATTCTTAAAGTTTTTCATTAGAGAAGTATTCCCACCGCATATCGTTAGGATATGACATTAACATGTGATGTGTGGCTCCAATCTGGGACCCACACTCATCTTGGGTATGGGCCCCAGAAGGTCTCTGCCACAAAGGAGTCAGTCGTGCTTGTGAATGATTTACCGTTTGTCCTGTGGGATTACGGAGTATGGGGAGCAGTATGTTCGACTATCTCAAGAATGAGCCCCTAAATCTGTTTTGAATAAAAAGGTTGCTGGAACTCTTATATTGATTCCATGTACCATCAATAGAGTTCAGACCACCTCTTCATTCAAAACGGAGATGTTTTGGGGTCATTCTTGATCTGTGGGTCCCATACTCTTTTGATATGCCGTCAATGTGTATGGTGGAAAAAACCCTTCAATTGTTTTACCTTCTCTGCCTACATCTACTAAAAGCCACCAGAATACCAGACACTTTAAAATTATTACTTTTCTTCTTTGTTACTTTAATAGTAGTCAATGGTGACTTCAATGTCCTTTGTCTTCTACAGGTCACCTTCTCATCAAGCTCCAATGTATCCCTGGAGGCTGGTAAAGCCATTAAAATGGTAGCTTCTATGACAAAAGCAGAAATAGATGTCCCTTACAAGGCAAGAGTCCGGACTCTGTTTGGTTTCAAGACTGAAATCAGGGGAATGTGGAAAGGTGTCTCTCATTACCACTTGATGATTACCCAGGAGGGTTACAAGAAGTAGATGGCCACATGGATTTACTACTTATAGATCATAATCTGACTTAGCTGAAATAATGATAAAAAATGACTCGTAAAATTGTTTTCTGCAGAGATTTAATAAACTATATTACAATCTGTAGCTGGTGTAATTGCATCAAATATAAAAGCCACATCACACCAAAACATTATCCCTATGACACATTGGTTTCTTAAATGTTTTTTTTTTTTTCAAAAATAGCACCACCTCTATCACACGATATGCCTAGTATCGTGGTCAGTAGAATACTTAGAGGTGTAGAAATAGCAGTCGCTACGGAGCCCTGCATCTACAAGCCCTTCTGCCACATGAGAAGACATTAGGGGAGTGGGGGACGACATGTATGAACGGGGCTGCACCAGGTTTCTGCTGTACATGGAGCCAAAAAGAGTATATGAACAGGTGCACTCCAAACTTTGACACAATAAATCTTTGTAATGTTTCAAATACACTTTTTAGTGCACCAAAGGTTTGGGTGGATTTGGGGGCGTCACACCACATTCTTAGACACATTTATGATTCTTTGACACCAAATCTAGACCTAGAACAACCAGATCAGGGTAAAGGTGGTGCCTGAGCCAGACTTGTGCTATTGGCTCTACACTACCCTGTATGTATGACCTGCAGCGTAATGGCATTGCGCTGCTGCCACAATCGCTGGAGCATGTGGAGGGTGGAATACCAGCATGTTGCCACGTCAACAATGAGACGTTTGACGGGGAGGCCGAGCTGACACTGCAACGCAGCCAGGCGGGACGAAGCAGGGTGCGAACGGCAGAAGTGCGAACTCCGACCTCGAGCCCTCTTCAGCCGGCAGTCCCGACCCGGGTAGCTCTTTAGAAATTTCTGGACGACAAGGTTCATGACATGTGCCAGGCAAGGGATGCGCTCCAGCCTACCGATCTTAAGGGCGGCCAGCAGATTTTGACCGTTATCGCACACGACCGTGCCTGGCACAGGGTTCTTGTCACCCAGCCACCGCTCGGTCTCATTGCGCAGAGCTGTCCATAGCTCTTGACCTGTGTGTTGACGGTCCCCAAGACAGATTATTTTCAACACGGCCTGGTTTCTCTGGGCACGTGATGCCACCACATCAAAAATGTCCATGAACTACAACAGACCCTAATACAGCAAGTAGTTCTAGGGCCAAGAGACTCCCTGGGCAGGGCCCAACAGAAACTAAAAAAGTCACTAAACTGATATTCTCAAGGACTACAAACTCTGGAACTTGACCAAACAATGAAACTTAGACTAGAAGCAATACACTAGAACTTGAAACAAAAAGCAGGAATCCTCGTTCCGTTTCATCTTCTGTTGCTGGCTGTTGCTATGCAGCTTCATCAAACAACTCTCTGGCCTGTCAGATGGTCATGTTGCACATATATAGCCCTCTATAAAGCTTGGATTCACTTTATGGCTGGCACTGTGAGTTATCTGTTCAGTTAGTTAGATCCCTGGTCTGTTGTATCCATCTTTGGCTTCTGTGTCAGTCTTGCAGTGCGCTCTATTCCTGAGTTCTCTTTAGTGGTTCTGTGCTGTTTTTGTTACGGTCAACATGGCGGACGGACATTAACAGGGATCTTACCAAGGGTAGACTATGGCTTGTGGTGATCTGGTGTTAGGGCTAATGATAGGGACAGGTAAAGGACCTAGTTATAAAAGGCTAGTTGTTAGGGTCAGGTGTTTTTTGGTGTCTTGCTTCTAAATTCACGTCATTTATCATTCCATTGCTAACTTTGCCCTCGTTATCATCCATTTTGCTGTCCATTGTAAGTCCCTACATCTGTTTTTTGATACATGCTTCTTATTAATGGGATGTTACTTTTGGTTAACTTATTTTTGTTATATGTTTTAGACAATAGATTTCAGGAAACTGGACAGGACCTCTCTGTATACTAAACTAGACAGGAGACATGAGCATACTGGGGACTTCACACAAGACAAAGACTTCCGCTCTGAACCCCTCTCATTTAATTATTTTACCCTTTCCTGATAACTAGGCTCTTCCGGGCCCCTTATCTGTTTATTTCCTCGTCTTTGTACCTTCCCCATTTCCAGGACATCCAGGGGCCCAGAATGACCTGCATATTCCAGATGAGGCCGCACCAATGCTTTATTATGACATTGTTTATCCCCAGAGTGAACAGTATATACAAATTACAATATAAAAATTGCTGTTTTGTAGTCAAGGCCCTATCCCTATGCAAAAAAGTGATCAAGAAGCTCTACGTAACCCCAAAATAGTTTCAATAAGTACAACAGTCCCCCCCATGACAGCTCTATTGATGGGGAAGATGTAATTGAAAAATATGAGAACCTTATCACCAAACATATCCACAGCTCCAAAACAATATGTGAGCTCTCTTGGTATGGAAGTGATTAATGGGAAGAGCCCACTAATACCAAGTGACACTAGGCTCTTGCTGTCCTGATCCTACACACTGAACTTTTCCATTTCCCTACAAATGGCTCACAGGATCCTCACTCATTATGCAACTTTGTGTGAAAATCAAATATGTTTGACAATTCTCAGGCCTGTGTATGATAATGATGACAAGAACAAACAAACAGATTCTATACAACGTGTGATAAAGAGGATGATAAGATCTATCTCCAACTCATTGTAAAAATGCAAAAGATCCAACCAACAAATCCGGAACAAAGCAGAAGATGCATGAGGGGGCACAGCATACAGACAATATAAGGGTGTGGGACAATCTCCACAGTGACCCGAAGTTGTCTCACAAGGCATCTAAATCTAGAACGTAAAAGAGTCTAGTGAAGACTTCTCCTTAGTGACTTGCAGTCATCTCACAAGTCATCTACATCTAGAACATATAGGAGTCTGGATCAATCTCCTCAGTGACCCACAGTCCTCTCACAATTCATCTACATCTGGAACATATAGGAGTCTGGATCAATCTCATCAGTGACCCACAGTCCTCTCAAAAATGTTCTTGATCTAGAACATATCAGGAACTGGACCAATCTCCTCAGTGACCTGCAGTCCTCTCACAAGATGTCTACATCTATAAAATATCGGAGACTGGATCAATCTCCTCAGTGACCACCATTTCTCTCACAAGCCTTCTACAAATCAGAGATTGGACCAATCTCCTCAGTGACCCGCAGTCCTCTCATAAGGCGTTTACATCTAGAATATATTAGAGTCTGGATAAAACTACTCAGTGACCCACATTCTTCTCACAAGGCTTCTACATCTAGAATATAAAAGTGTCTGGATAAAACTCCTCAGTGACCAACAGCCCTCTGACAAGGCATCAACATCTAGAAAATAAGAGTCGGGATCAATCTCCTAAGTGACCCGCAGTCCTCTCGCAAGGAGTCTTGATCTAGAACATATGAGAGTCTAGGGTAATCAAACAAACAAGAAAGACTCACAGCTAGATGATTCAGCCAACTGACCCTGAGTAAAAGTTTCTTCCTCTTCCCAGAAACTTAGACCTGTGACTGTCCCTAACACAGAAAGCTCTTTCCTTAAAACTGACCCCAAAACTCTCCCTCATGTTTATTTCTTTATTTTCGTTAGCCAAGGATCAATAGTATGGGTGTAACGAAAATAAAGAAATAAACATGATTTTATTGAATTCATATTTTTTTTTCTTTACTCCCATATTATTTTTCATTTTATATACAGATCGGTACAACTTCTGTATTCTTATCATTTGATTTCGGCAATGTACAGTTTTATTCCAGATTGCATTAGAAAACCCATAAGAGCGTCGCTCGCTCTCCCATTGGTCCAAATAACCGCGCCTCTTTTAATTTAGCCAATCACAAACAGAGCTCGCTCGGAATTTCTTTTCCCCATAGAACTCTATGAGAAAGTAGCTCTGCGCTCGGATTGGCGCGGGATAGCCAAGCCCCGCTACCTCAACCAATCAGCTCTTTTCTGCCTTTTGACTGTATTTTGAACTGGTCCCGCCTTTGAATATGATTGGTCAATATTTCTCATAGGTTACAATGGGTCCCTGTCGCTCCTTTCTGATTGGTCAATACTCCTCCATTAGGTTAGAATGGGCCACTGCGCTCCTATTCTGATTGGTGGTTTATGCCGACCAATGAGAAGAGCTATAACAATTTGAATTACTGTATTTCCCGGCAATTCTCTCTATTGCAATTCCTTATGTAGCGCCGGTCTCGGCGTCAAACGCGTTGTTAGGGATTTGATTGATTTATGTTTATAGAAGGTTTCAGCTCTTTTTCTGAGAATATTTAACACTTAATAAAAATGATTTTTTTATTCATATTCCATGCCGCACGGCACTGAGCGCCAAGATTTCATTGACCCGATCTCTCCATAGACTACAATAGGAGAAGTAGCTCGCGCTCTGATTAGCCGGAATAGCCAAGCCCCCGCTAGCTCAACCAATCAGCTCTTTTCTGCATTTTTACTGTATTTTGAACTGTCCCGCCTTTGATTTTGATTGGTCAATAGTTCTCCATAGGTTTTAATGAGTCTCTGTCGCTCCTTTTCTGATTGGCTGAGCTAGCCCAGCCCCCGCTAGCTTAACCAACCAGCTCTTTTCTGCATTTTTACTGTATTTTGAACTGTCCCGCCTTAGAATTTGATTGGTCAATTCTCCGCCATAGGATATAAGGGGCCTCTGTCGCTCCTATTCTGATTGGCTGAGCTAGCCAAGCCCCGCTAGCTCAACCAATCAGCTCTTTTCTGTCTTTTTACTGTATTTTGAACTGTCCCGCCGTTGATTTTGTTTGGTCAATACTTCTCCATAGGATATAATGGGTCTTTGTCGCTCCTATTCTGATTGGCCGAGATAGCCAAGCCCCCGCTAGCTCAGCCAATCAGCTCTTTTCAGCATTTTTACAGTATTTTGAACTGTCCCGCCTTTGATTTTGATTGGTCAATTCTTCTCCATATGTTTTAATGGTTCACTGTTGCTCCTATTCTGATTGGCTGGTTTATGCCGACCAATGGGAATAGCTTACAGAATTTGAATTACTGTATTTCCCGGCAATTTCCAATATCCAAATTCCTGATGTTGCGCCATTCTTGATTTTTGGAAAATGATTTTTTTAATGTATTTTTTAAGTAGGTTTGAGCTCTTTTTCAGAGAATGTTTGACGCCTTTATAAAGGCGATTTTTTGATTCATACTCCATGCCGCACGGGCATCCTTAATGATTTATCGCTGTTTTTCAGCCTGTCTCGAATCAGAATACATGTTAGGCGCAGTCCCGCACAGCGCCTCAGTCCCCGCACTGCGCCCCACACACTGGCGAGGCGCGGTGAACTTTTCACCGCATGTATGAGCGCACCTCCTCGGACGGCGAATATGAGGCGCAGTCCCGCACTGCGCCTAAGTCCTGCACTGCGCCTCACACACTCGCGAGGCGCGGTGAACTTTACACGGCATGTATGAGCGCACCTCGGCACCGACATACATGAGACGAAAATTCCGCCGGAAAACTAGCAGAAACATCGCTCCGACGTGGCGAGAATCATACATGTCGCCCCAGGTGTCTACATCTAGAACATATAAGAGTCTGGATCAATCTTCTCAGTGACAGTCCTCTAACCAGGTGTCTACTTCTAGAACATATAGGAGTCTGGATCAATCTTCTCAGTGACAGTCTTCTAACCAGGTGTCTACATCTAGAACATATAAGAGTCTAGGGCAATCTCCTCAGTGACCTGCAGTCCTCTCATATATTGTGTTTATCTTCATAATATAAGTCTGCAAAAGAAAAAGAAAAAAACAAATATATAATAACATATCATAATATTTAACATTGCTGACCTAATAGAGTTATGCTAAGGGAAGCACAAAACTCATATGTGCATCGCTCCTAGGCGCCTGTAAACCAGCAGCCATAGATCTTCTCCAAAACCGCCAAAAAGCACAGTATCAGGAACAAAACGTAAGTGCAAAAATACGATCTTGGTGCTCATTGAAAAAAAAAACCTCCCTCAATTGAACACGTCAGGCCCGGTTAACACGGCTTATTCAAGCCGTAATTGCAAGCTGGAATTCGCTCGCAATTACGGCTTGAATAAGGGGCGGGGGAGCGGCGGGGGCGCTGCCTGCCGGCCCCATAGACTTTCATTATCCACGGCGCGTATTGCGCCTGGATAATGTGCATGTCACATGGAGTGACGGACTCCATAGTTCTCTATGAGAACTGTGGATTACCGTAATGACAGGGACGGATTGGAGCCGTACTGCAGCGCAAATCTGGCGCGCAGTACGGCTCCAATCCACACCCAAATAAGCCGTGTGAACACGGCCTAATAAAGTACTATTAAAAAATGTATTAAAATCAACATAAAAAAGAATAAGATACACACCAAACATGTGATCGATGCGTTTTTTGACTGACCAGCGCTACTTTAAGAGTTTAAAGATAAAAAATGTGAAGCTACAATTCAAATACACTCAGAAGGCTTCTCATTGATTGACCCGTTATCCAATTACAGATTGAGTGACTTAAACCTATGTTACTCTGTGCTACATAAAAAATGATGCAAACAGATTCATTTTATTTCATCCACAGGCTCCAGAATATATACATAAAGTGCGTGACTCAAATAGACGTTTCGGTCATGTTAGACCTTGTTGTGACTTTTTGAAAAAGGTCTAACATGACCGAAACGTCTATTTGAGTCACGTACTTTATGTATATATTCTGGAGCCTGTGGATGAAATAAAATTAATCTGTTTGCATCATTTTTTTGTGTGCGGTCAATCATCTTTTTTGCTGTTGATGGTGGAATTATATTCACCTATTTTGACCAGCACCATATCGCGGACTACGAATAGTGAGTGCCACCCCACTAAGTATAAATTACTCTGTGCTACATGGCCCATGTTATTCTATGGTAACTTAAAACAAGATTCTATTAGCTGGATAATCGTCCAATGAAAATCTGAGCTACACGGATAGAATGAGACTAGTTTGGCGTTTTATCTTGGGTGCCCTGGCTGATCATCACCGGTGATGAGGTGATCTTTGTGAACCAGCAACAGGTTTGAGAGCTGCCATCGTTTTGGGATACTTATTTATATTTGTTGTATCTGTAGTTTCTTTTTTTTACCCCTTACTTATTCTATTTGTGGTAGTTTTTGCAGGGACATTGCTAGGGTCCTAAAACACCCGGGGCATGGGCCCTCTGTGTTACATTTTGCTCAATATGGCGGGGTTTTAAACTTTGTTTTTTCCCGCCCTTCTTTCCCTGCGGCAGGGAAATTTTTAAAGAAAAAAAAAGTAGGTTTCTGTCCCCTTTTTTTCCAAAAAAATTTTCCAAACATCCAGTCCTCATCTAAAGAGCCCACGTACAAAAAAAGCCAGCACTGACACAATTGATTTTTTAAAACCCAAATCATTATGTAAAAATAGTGAAATTACTTTAAATAAAAATGGTCCCCAGTTTAAAAAAACCCCTATACATGGAGCGGGATTTACCACACATTTTCCCTTTTAAGGGGCTATGTTAAACACGGCTTAAAAATGGACAAAAATTACGGCGTTTTTTTTTCCCAAATATTTCTTTTCAGAGCTGCCCCCTAAAATTAGGCCCGAAAAAGCTTGGGGATGAAATTTTTTTGAAAGGGGGCGTATTGCAGCGTATTGCAGGGAAAATTTCGTCCGTTTTTAGTGGGTTTATTTCTGCAGGAAAACCAAAAAAAGGTAGTTTTTTTAAAAATGACTTTCAGCACCATATTTTTCTTTGAAGATATTAATTTTTTTAAAATCTGCCTATTCCCATTGTAGATAGACCTTTTCCCCACCCCCATAAACAAAAATAAAAGAAAAATTTAATTGGATAATTAATTCAATAATTCACCATGGTTCCTTTTAAAGAAAATGAATTAAAACTTTAATTGTGCCCGTTTAAAAGGGGGGTTTTTTCCCCGGTTTTAACTTGGATTTGGCATACTTTGTTTTTTAAAATTTGGATATTTAAAAGCACGAAATTTTTTAAAACCTTTTTTTGCTGGTGAGATGGAGTAAATTTTAAAAAGGCCTGCCCCAATAAAATTTGCTAGGAGGGGGGGGAAATTTAAACCTCTTTGTGTAAAGCCATGTCTTTTTATATATGTTAAGTAGTATGTATTTGAATGTTTGTCTGTAACTTGTAATGTATATGTAATGTTTTATGTTATATGTAAGGGTTTTAATGTAGAGGGCTATTTTTTGGAATTTACTGTGTCAAAAATTATATGGTGAGCGAAGTTTTCCGTAGTCGTTTTATACTTCTTTTCACCAGATAGTTTATTGGGTGGGGGGTGTTTTTGGGGAAACCCCTGTAATTAAAAGCCCCTTTTTGTTTTTTTATGTGTTTTGGGTTCATTGTTATGTATATAATTTATTGCTCTGTATCAGAGCTAGGGTTTTTTCATAATTGGTTGTGCGCTTTTTAATGCAACTTGAACTAAAAAATTTATCCCCAAGAAATGCGCCTCGCAATTACACTGGCAATTGTTTTTTACTTTTTATGCCGAGATGATTTACCCCCAAAAGCATTTTGGAGGCATATTTTTGCCCTTCCAAGACACTGTGTGTTTAAATTTTTTTGAGACGACATTTTGTCTTAATTGTGTATGAAAAGGGTTAGGAAAAGTATTGTGAATGTTTGATTTTTAAACTGTTTTTTTTTAAAAACGGTTAAATGTTTGGGTTATTGATTTTAGGGGGTTAAAAAACATGTACCTTTGTTTTTTTGAAAAAATTGGTTTTGCATTTTGTGTTTCCCTTTTGCTTTAAAAATTTTGTTGTTCTTTTTGGAATGGATTACTGTTTCTTTTTTAAGTGTTTTATTGAATGGTTATTTTTGATAGGAAAAATATGTGTTATGCTTTTGTGCTTTCAGATTTGATTTTGCATTTGGGGCTTTTTTACATTTTTTTTTAAGCTTGGACGGTCAGGGCCCCAGGGGGCCAACCCAGAAAGTTAAACTGGGGGGCTTTGTTTTGGCTTTTGCCCTTTGGGGGACTTGTGTGTGTAAATTTGGTAATTGTTTAACGGGTCTGGGGGGCCCCTTTGGTTTTTTTTTTTTTTTTTAACCGCTCGGGACCCTTTTTTCCCCAATTCGGGTTTTCCTGAATGGAAAAAAGAAGCTCTGGGGCGGTCGCCAGGGGCCCAACCCCAGAAAGTTAAAATTTGGGAAATTAAATTTGGATAGGGCAAATAAAAAAATTTATTTCAATTTAAATTTTAAAAACCCTTTTAAAAAGTACAAAGATTGTAAAATTTTAAAATACAGAAAAAAAAAAAAACTTGCAAAACCCAAATTTTTAAAATTCAAGCTGCCCCAAAAAAAATAAAAAAAATAAGAAAAGGGAAAAATTTTTAAACATATATTCAAAAAAAACAAAAGACAAAAAAAAATTTTTTATTTATTTAATTAATTCCCTTTTTTTTTTCCCAAAAATTTAACCCCCCTTTCCCCCCCAACCCATTAAAAAATTTTCCCAAACTTTAAAGCAAAATAAAATAAAAATATTTACAAAAGGTCGCACTCCCCCAGGGCCAAAAAAAAAAAAAAAAAACCCTAATAATTATAAAAAAAACAGGGGGGGAAAAGGGTCGGAGGTAGGGGCCGGGAGGGGGGGTCTGCAGATCCTGCAGATAACTCCCACTGCTGGGCTGGCTGGCCCGTGGGTTTCTAGGGCGCTGGTATGGTCAGCAGTGGGAGGGAGCGGGGGGATGGGTGGGTGGAATGGCGGTGGATGGGGGGTTGGGGGGAAACTGGGAAAAAAAAGGAGGGGGGGCCGGTACGGAAAGCGGCATGGGGGGTGCAGGGGAGATGACCCAAGTGGGGGGGGTGATCACGCAGCCCGCCATACCAGCGCAGGCAGGTCTACCTGTCCCCCAATGGGCCCGGGGGGGGCCCGGGGCGGGGAAAACTGCCACCATGGAATGTTTGAAAAACCCATCATTGATCTCGTAACTCCTGGGATGGCAGAAGGCGGGGAGCGTTTTGACATCGCAATAAAGGAGTTCGTTTATGTGATCAAGGCCATCGACCCCCCTTTCTGGGAAAAAACTCATGTGTAAGTTCAAGGTTATTTTTCCCCCGGAGAGCGGGTTCTCCCCATCCGGGCCACGACCAGGACCTGGTTGGGGAAAGGGGGGCGGACTGGGGGGTGGCGGGACACATATGGTTGGGGTGGGCCCGGGGGGGGGACGCGGCCACGCTGACACATCAGATGGTGGTTAGAGCAGTGTGCATTGGTTCGGTTGGTTCCCCTTTTGGGGGGGGAGGATCCACTTTGGGCGCCTCCTTTTTTCATCCCGCGGCCCCAAAACCCGGGCCGCACCCACCCCCAAGAATTTCCCCAAAGTCCCGGTTGAAAAAAAAATTATTTTTAAAAAAAAAAATGCATTGGGTTATCTCCCTTTTGTTGTAGGGTGTGTTCACACATAATCTTTGGGCCCTTGTGAACATTACCCGTTTGGGAAAAATCTTTCTGGATCTATTTGAACAGTTTTAGACTGATCCAAAAAAATTTTGTTCTGGGGTTAAAAACATGCATTTTAGTTTTTAAAAACAAAATTTGAACGCCAAAACTGGCTTTTCACCCGTACCGGGCCCCAATGCCATTTTTGATCCCCCAAACTCTTTGGCCCGGAAACCCCAAAAATCTGACCAGCCCAAATGCAAAGGAAAAAAAACGTATGGAAGAACCCCTCATGTGTACAGCAAAAGCAAGTATAAAAACCCCCCAAAAAAAAATTTTAGGATGCAAAAAATTTTTGCATTGTTCGAAGACCCCAAAAAAAACATTGCAAAAATGTTGTGAAAAGGGAAAATTTTGGGGCCCCTGTGAAATTTCCCTTCCAACAGGTATCACGTCTTTTTTCGGTTTCAAAACAGTATTTCACCCTTTTAAAAAAACGGATATGAATAATACAATTAGAAAAAAAAAAAAGTTAATTTACTTACCAAAATTTCCTCTTTAAAGGGCCTTTGGTTTATATCCGTCCCATCCGGGGCCACAAAAACCGGCAGCCCCTTCCCACGCCCTTGTCAAGGTGGAGCCCGGGTTTCTTTCCCCCCCTTTTTTTATCCCATAGGGAAAATGGGGAGTTGGACCCGAAAGATAAAAACCCAATTTTTTTTTTGTTTTCTTTTCCCTAGACCCCCATTTTAAAAAAATTTTTTCAATATACTGGGTGAATTTTGTTAAAAATAAAATTTTAATTAATTTTTTAAAAAGGGAGTTTTTTTTAAAAATGCATACAGTAACTACCATAGGTAAAATTTGATTGGCTGTGGGTTTGTTCCCAAAGGTTGTCTTTGGTCCGTGAGAATTTTATGTTGTCTGTTTTCATAGCTTATGGAATTTTGCCCTGTACATAATAATTAAAAATATTTTTCACACGGGGGGCCGAAAAACGCCCTGGGGAAACAAACCACAGCACTTTAACCCAAATTTATGATATGTGGTTTCAAGGAAATTGTTTTAAAAAATTTTTTGCAATTACCCCTAACCTAAAAAAAAAAAATAAATCAATTTTTCAATTTAAAACATGCTGCAGTTTTATTTTGTTTTAATTTTTTTTTTAAAAATTTTTCAAAGAAAATTGCATTCCGCAGCATCAAGCTATATAATGCAAATTTTAAAAAGCAGGTAAGCAATATATTTTGCCCGTATAAAATTACATGCATTTTCACATAAAAGTATAAAAAACAAAAATTACATGCACATAAAACATTTGGGGGTCCAAAGTGCTTTTACTTGCCAAAAAAAATTTTGGAAAAATGCAAAACAAAAGGGGGTTTTTGGGAGAAGCACAGTATTAAAAAATTACATCCCCATTTTACAAAAACCCAAAAATAAATGCATGTCAAATAATTCAGTTTTTTGATTTAATTACCCTTTTAAATTAAAAAAAAAAATTCCTTAAACCCCCTTTTATGTTAAACACAGTAGGACATGTCACTTACTAAAAAAACATTAACATGGAAAAATTTCTTCTAAATTCTTTTTCTACCCCTACACATACAATACAGCTAAACACATTACAAACATAGCATGAAAATGTGGCCTGCTGCCTGCTAGCTCCCTCCCCCCTCCTCCCTGCACAAAAGCTCAACAAGGTATAATTGCGGGTGTACTGTACACCCTGCATTTATGCCATGTGAACATAGCCACTGCATTACTACATACCTCCGATATGAGGGCACCCACGTCTAGCCGCATGCGCTGGTATGGAGCCAGTCCCTGACAGGTGGTTGAAGACATCCTTCTTGATGAAAGAGTCAATGCTTTAAAGAAGAATATTATCTGCAAAACTGAGATTCAAGAATAATCCCTCCCCAAAAATTGATACAAAACCAGACAGTCTTGGCTAGAGACTGTAAACTCTATTTGACCTCTGAACGTATTCGCGGCGTAATTACGCTGCAAATACGCGTCACAAAAGTGTGGCACTGATTTCCATGACGTAAATACGCTGCCCATTATTTTCTATGGGGCTAGAAGGCGTAATTACGTCGCAAATACGGCTCAATAATTGACAGGGGACTTAATTTTGCGATCGTAATTACGCTGTGAAAATGCAGCGTAATTACGACATGTAAATACGCCTCGTGTGAACAAGGAGACGTATTTTACATTGCAATCAATTAGGCGTATTTAGGGACGTAATTACGGACGTAATTACGCGAGTAATTACGTGCCATTTTAAGCCGTGTGAACATGGCCTTATACTGTTACTATAACCATACCATAATTACCAAGAACATCAATACCAATTCTACCACTGCGTAAGGGCCAAATAATACTGCCAGAGCATGAGCACATGCAAGCACCACATAGTGACTACCAGTGTACATAGGCTCTACAGACATAAAAGTGATTATAGTGTAGTTACTCACTGGGTACGTCTTTTCTGATTGGAGTGGTCGTCTTCTCCTTGTTTTTTTCCTTTCGGCCTTGTCCGCCATGATGACTTCTCCTGGAGAAATCTGTGCAGAATTTACCAGACACACATCTTAGAATCTTCACTTTTCCAGCAGCTCCTTACCCATTCCCTATTTCTATACAGTCATAATTTTTGTAGTATTTATATTGAATATGTTTATAGGCTCCCCCGTAAGGAGGTAGGTATATAAGTCCCCGATATAAGTCATGCTTATAATGCCCCTCCTTAAGTAGCTGTATATAATGTCCCTCTGTAGATAGGCAACTCATGCCTCTCAGGTAATTGTATATATTTCTTCTCAGTTAGGTAGATGTATATAATGCCCCTCGGTAGATGTATATGATTCCCCTTAGGTAGAGGTATATACTTCCCCTTAAGTAGAAGTATATATTGTCCCTTAGGTAGAAGTATATATTACCCCCAGATAGAAGTATATATTGCTACCAGGTAGAAGTATATATTGCCCCTTAGGTAGAAGTATATAATGCCCTGTCAGGTAGAAGTATATATGCCCCCAGGTAGAAGTATATATTACCCCTTAGGTAGAAGTATATAATGCCCTGTCAGGTAGATGTATATATCCACAGTTATACTAATCAGCTCTACGGGTCAGATATACACTGCTGACCCATGATTGAGCTGATCAATATAACTGTAGACTGTCAGCTCTGTGGGTCAGAGTGACCCGCAGAGCTGACAGTTACTGTGAAGGCAAATTATATTGGTCAGCCCCAGACATGACAGTGTCATTTATACCCAGCTTTGACCCTGCCTAACTATAAATACCTTGTAAGGCTGTCGGCTGCTCTGCGCGGACTCTCGCTGGCTAGAAGAGGAGGAGCCGGCGCCCGGGTCTCCCAGGCTGGAGGAGGAGGAGTAGCCGACACTTGGGGCTTGCAGGCTGGAGGAGCCGACACCCTGGGCTCTCAGGCTGGAGGAGGAGGAGCCGACACCCTGGGCTCTCAGGCTGGAGGAGGAGGAGCCGACGCCCGCGGCTCACTGGCTGGAGGAAGAGGAGGCGGCATCCAGGACTCACTGCAGCCTTGCTCCTCCTCCTCTTCTACAGACAGCCCTAGAACACAGCCGTCGGCATAGGAGGCACGATGTTCTTTTCCTGACCCTGCACTGTGCGCAGCGTACAGGAAGCCCCGGCGGCGGTGCACAATGAATACAGTAGTCCCGCGCCGCATCGTTGGTTCTCATAGAGAACAACAATGCGGCGCCGTGTTACTGTACTTCATGAGGGTTGGCTGGGAATGAAAGATTCAGGGCAGCAGGCAATATATCCGGGGCACGAGCCCTGGATGAAACTGCCTAGCGACGCCTTTGGGTCGAGCGGCTCTGTACCTTTGGCTGACATATGGGAGTTTTATTGTACCAAACTACTATTATACTTTCTAACAGCTCTCTTTTTAGTATCTTTAGACCTCACAAAGCCTGGGTTACCTCTTTGTTACTTAGTGAACAATAGGGTACAGATATTGCTATATATTGAGGCTATCATACCTCTCTACCCATCCTTCACCCCTTACAATTTGGAGGGTACACATTGGCATATTTTCCAGCAACTTGTGTAGTTTCTTTTGGTTCTTTAAAACTTGTAGCTTTATTCGGTACACGTTTAAAAATCCATTTTCGGATAGTCAGACATTTAACAACTCAGCAAGAGTTCCACCGACGCGTTTCGGCAGGCGTGTCCCTTATTCATGGTGTGACATCAGTATTACCTGACTTCCTTTATATAGTATTAAAGGTTCATACAACAATACACGTTAAAAATATATACTAGCAATAAAAACCTTTTGTATCGGTATAATAATATGATTGCTGGTGTTAATGGCTTAAACTTTAGTAGTGAAACATGATGTCATGACGCTTATTCAGTCCTAATGGAATTCTAGTATTTAGGCGGAATATCCACCATGCTTCACAAGATAAAAGTTTTTTTCGTAAATTACCTCCTCTCTCTGGTCTATGTACTACCTCGATTACGTTACAGGTAAATGTACTCGTATCTCCCGCATGGCATTCATAAAAATGGCGTGAAGCCATGGAAACATTGGTTGTAGGGATTCTTTTTATATCCGAGAGATGTCTGCATATTCGGGTTTTTAAATTCTTACTGCTACAGCCCACATACTGTAATTTACAGAGGGAACATGTAATTAAATAAACTAAGTTTTTTGTGTTGCAGTTAGCATACGTCGAAATTTTACATTTTTCCCCTGTAACCATAGAAGAAAACTCCTTTGTGCATTGTGCATATTTGCATGTTGTGCATTTTTGTCGCCCACAGCGGAAAAAACCTTTGGTATTCAACCAATTTTGTTGTGGCCTTTCTTCTATTTTAAAAAGGCTCGGGAGTAACAGATTCCCTAATGTGGGAGCCCTTTTGGAGATAAATCTAATATTTTTAACAGTTTCTCGCATGTTTTCTTGTCGATATAGAAATGGAAGATTGTTTTTAATAATTTTAACGATTTTATTATATTGTGCGCTATAAGTTGTGCTGAAAACTATATTTTTCTTTTTATTTTTAGTTTCTGTTGTTCTTTCCTTTTGTTTTAATAAATCTTCCCTTGCAATTTTAGTCACTTTTCTTACAGCCTGATTTAAAGATCTTTCAGTATAGCCTCTCTGTCTCAACCTTTTAATCACTTCTACCTGTTGTTCTTCAAATATTTCCTTAGTAAAAGAGTTACGTTTTAAGCGGATTAATTCGCCATACGGAATATTGTTAATTATGTGTTTTGGATGCAAAGAGTCTGCTTTTAAGATTGTATTTTTTGCTGTGATTTTTCTGTACGGAGTCACCAAAATTTGGTCATTCTCCGTACCCAAGAGTGTCACATCTAAAAAAGCCATAGTATCTCTATGCCATTGTGATGTGAATTTTAGGTTTTAATCGGTATGATTTATATATTCCAAAAAAGTATTCAACGATGGTAATCCGTCCTCCTCCCACACCAGGAGGAGGTCATCAATGTACCTTCCATACCACCTGATGTGGGAGGAGAAGGGGCAACCACCGGAGAACAAAAATTCCTCCTCCCATGCACTCATGTATATATTCGCGAGTGCTGGGCAGTATTTGGCCCCCATTGACGCACCCCTCTTCTGGAGATAAAATTTCCCATCAAATGAAAAATAGTTGTTTTTTAACAAAAAATCTACACTCATTACTAGTGTTGAGCGATTATTATCGACAAAGTTGAAATCGGCACAGTTTTTTATGTTGATCGAAATTTTTAGATCATGCGATAATTTAGGTTAAAATCTGTGCATCATCTATCTGCATCATTTTCGGCGCTTCCGTTATTTTGGCGGCCAGCAAATCAGCTTACAGAATAGAGCAGGGTGAGATGTGGGGTGCGAAAGTCATGACTGGATGTGTATGGTTGCGATTGGCTGGAAAAAATCACATGACCTGTTTTACATAGAAAGCCCCTTTCCCGTTCAGCCTCAGTGTCTCTCAGCTCAGGCGCTAGGGCGTGGGGACTTTCCTGTGTCCAAACAGGTCAGCGAAATTATTCTATTTCTTCACAGAAAAAGCTACTGTTAGCTGTGATCCGTAACAACTTGTTAGATTAGAGATTGGAAGATTTTATGTAGTTAGGTAGAGAATTTTTAAAAGGGGCATCTACCGCTGTAAAGTCACAGAGGGGAGCGGGGGGGGGGGGCCGCGGGCGAAACACAGACAGCTCTTAAAGAAACTGGATAAAGTTCACCAAGACTTAGTGTAGACATTGCAATTTGCTTTATTATTAACAGTTTTCTATTGAAATATTTTCTGGATATTGGGCAGCCTGAACTTATATTAGGTACACATCTTTTCTAGTAACTGCAGGTCTCTTTGTTAGGTGCAAAACTCCACTTTAATTATCAGTATACTTTCAGATAGGTGTTCATTTTCAATTTTGCCCATTCCACCTTTGTTTGATGTATCCACCTTTCAGTTAAAAATTTGAATCCAGCAATTTTGTAGTCACCACAGGTTGATAGGTGCCAAAAATACCTTGTATTATACGAATTAAATTTCAGATAACGTGTTTTTGACTTTGGGGCACTACAGCTTTGTTCCTTGAGGCACCTTGCACTTAAATATGAATACTGCAATTTTGTAGTCACCACAGGGGAATTGATAGGTGCCAAAAAAAAAACCTTTTATTACCCGAATACATTACAGATACGTGTTTTTTTTACTTTGGCGCCTACCTTGTCATTGAGGCACCTTGCACTTAAATGTGAATACAGCAATTTTGTAGTCACCACAGGGGAATTGAAAGGTGGCAAAAATACCTTTTTTTATCTGAATACATTTCAGATACGTGTTTTTTCACTTTGGCGCAGTCCAGATTTGTTGATAGAGCCACCTTGCAGTTAAATTTGAATCCAGCAATTGTGTAGTTACCACAGGTGAATTGATAGGTGCCAAAAAATACCTTTTATTATCCGAATACATTACAGATACGTGTTTTTTCACTTTGGTGCACTACAGCTTTGTTGATAGATCTACTATGCAGTTAAATTTGAATACAGCAATTTTGTATTCACTACAGGTGAATTGATAGGTGCCAAAAATACCTTTTATTATCCAAATACATTTCAGGTACGTGTTTTTTCACTTTGGCGCAGGCCAGCTTTGTTGATAGATCTACTTTGCAGTTAAATTTGAATCCAGCAATTTTGTTTTGATTTGAGGGATTTGAGAATAGCTGTGATTTTCCGTCTTTTAATAAGAGACTTTCCAAAACTATTCCATACCTTCTCAAATTTTTATATTTCTGAACATAGAGCGAAATTCAGGTGGTAAGCGAGCAAAGAGGGGGGTAGGACATGGAGGTAGAGGTATGAGAGAAGGTGCTCCTTCCAGTGCTGGCGACAACACGCATGCCAGTGGATCGTCAGTTGCAGGACCGTCAGGCCTGTCATCGCTGGATCAGGGCTCTGTGAATCTCAGTAACAAACAGCGTCGCCAATCTGTCCTGCAGTGGTTAATCCAACCTGCATCCAGTAGTCTTCCCTCCACGCCCCCCCCCCCACGGCCACAAATATCGTCATCAGCATCACCAGCCTCCGTCCAACATGAAGCAGCCCAAATGTCAACTTGTGTACCCACCACTGTGGATAATCCATTTTCTGAAGACCTCTTTGATGACAAAATGCGATTGGGGTCAGAAGGCATGCTAAAAGATCAAGAGGCCAAAGAGGATGATTTTGTCTGCTCGACGCCCAGTTACTGATCCACAGAGGAGGAGAAGGAACCCGGGTAAATTTCGGCAAAAATCCCGGACGGTCGGCAACCCCTTGCAGTCCCTCTTGCTTGTAGCCCGCAGCTCCTGGATGCAGAATGTCAGGACGACGGAGTCCCCTTTGTGTTGATGATGATGATGATACGACATTGCAGATCCAACGTGGTCTTTTCAGCAGAATTTGCTTGCGAGCGCTTCATCACTGGACGAGGAGGAAGACGATGGGTGTATGTCAGTAGGGGTTTTCTACCTCAAAAAGGGAGGGCGGTCGCGAGAAGTCCGCTGATATGATTCCGCCAGCCAAAGTCAGCGCAAAACCCGCTCCTCGCTTATCACCGTCAAAAAGGTCCAGGACCTCTCAAGCCTGGGCCTTCTTTGAGCAAGCCTCTGATTCACCCAGCGAATGTCAAATGCCGCCCTTTTCCTAACGCATAAGTAAAGGCAAGAACCTTAGGTGGTTAACCCCCACCAACAGTCTAGTCACATGCAGCCGAATGCAATGAGTTGAAAAAGGAGGGAACACTTGGACAAAAAAGGCCAGAACGACGCCGGGGCCCTTTAAACCACTGTCACACCCTCCTGTCTCCGCCTCCTCCCCCCACCACAAGCGTTCCTCAGCTGCCCCTGTCTCTCAGAGTCATGATCAGGGGTCAGCCCCCGCTTTTAGCCTCCAACCCTCGCCCGAGTACCACCAGCACCACCAGAGACCCATCCTAACCCCTTCTCCTTCCCCCAGTTTGACGACCTGCACACTGTACAGCGGCCCGTCTAGCACCAGCCCTTCTGTCTTCCAGGTTTGGGAGCAGAAGAAACACTTTAACCCAAAACCCCAAAGCCAAAAGCCCTGAATGTCGGCATTGCCAGGCTTTGGCCTTGGAAATGTTGCCTTTTCCGTCTGGTGGACACAGATGGGTTTCGCCACTCATGGCCCTTGCCTGCCCCCCAAAACCAGATGCAGAGCAGGCATTTCTTTGTCAGAAAAGCCATCCCTGCCCTGGCCAGCCACGTGTCATCTAAAATTTCAAGCGCGTTGTCTGCATCTGTGGCCGGAAAAGTCCATCTGACCACCGACACATGGACTAGTAAGCAGGCCCAAAGGCCCACTATATCTCGTGACAGCTCATGGGTGAGCTGGGTGGATGTCTCTGGGGGTGACGGTGGCTCACGGCTCGGCGCACGCTCTTCAAAATCGCAGGAATGGTGCAGGGTTCTTTCCCCCAAGGTCCTCTGGTGACATCACGGGCCCAGAGAAACCAGGCCGTGTTGAAATTAATCTGTCTTGGAGACCGTCCACACACAGGTCAGGAGCTGTGGACGGCTATCTGCAATGAGCGCTGGCTGGGTGCCAAGAACTTTGTGCCAGGCAAGGTGGTGTGCAATAACGGGCGAAATCTGCTGGCCGCCCTTAAGATCGTTAGGCTGGAGCACATCCCTTGCCTGGCACATGTCATGAACCTTGTCGTCCAGAAATTTCTAAAGAGCTCCCCGGGGTTTCTGGACTGCCTGCTGGGGAAGGCTCGAAGTCAAAATTTTCGCACTTCTGCCGTTCACACCCTGCTTCGTCCCGCTGGCTGCTTGCAGCGTCAGCTCGGCCTCCCCGCCCCCAACTGTCTCAATTGTTGACGTGGCAACACGCTGGAATTCCACCCTCCACATGCTCCACGATGGTGGCAGCAGCGCAATGCCATTACGCAGTACGAAGTGACACTTGGCCTGACAAGCAGCGGTGCGGACCTCGGGGTGTGAGCAAAACCCAGAGTGGAGGCAGGTGAAAGAGCTCTGTTACCATCCTTGCCAGTTTTGAAGAAGCCACGAAAATGGTCAGTTTCGGGGCAATGCCCTTTTCAGCATGAGCATTGTGGTGATCTTAGTTCTGGAATGATCGTTGGACACTCTGAAACAACAGGTCCCGCCAGCGACGGAGGAGGAGACGAACACAGATGCGGACACGGAGCCTTTCTTCCCATCAAATTCCACAAGGCCCGACAGTTTCACATTTTCATCGGTCTTCATTAGGGAGTGGTCGGGGTCCAGAGCTAGTGCAAGGTGGCGCATCAGCTCTCAGGGTGCCTCATCTCAGGCAAGTCAGGGCCGTGTTGAAGCTGTGCCGGAGGCAGCGGAGGAGGAGGAGGAGGAGGTATTCCTAGACACTAACGTTACCAACGTCCCTGCCTTGGAAAGAGGTTGGCGCGAATTTGAGGCGGAGGAGGAAGATGAGGAAAATCAGTTTGCTAGTGCCCTCCACCCAAGGGGTTGGGAAATCAAGGCTCCATCTCTCACATGAGTGCTTGGATTTCTCCATTTCCTCCCAAAATGATCCTCGCATTAAGGCCACAAAATGAACAACAGTTACTTGGTGGCCACCCTCCTGGATCCCATACAAAAAAAACTCAGCCTTTCCCTTTCCACCCCCCAAAAGAATAAAAGCAGGGAAATGG